>VZTB01009302.1:0-22349 GCA_013397245.1 Thryothorus ludovicianus
CTGGCCCAGAATCAAGTTTTTTATCTTATAATTGCCCTTTGCACTCCATGTTTTCTAAATAGTCAAAATTCCAGCATTTGCAAGTGCTGATTTTAATCCAAATATTTCAGTGCCGAATTTTCTGAGGTCAGGGCTTCATCCTGCTCTCTGATGGTTTAGATTTTCCATGTACATGGTTTTTTTAGTCTAGATATGGTTTTCATTCTTTTCAGGCCTCAACTTCCTCCAAAATCTTTAATTACCCTATAAATTCCAAAGTCCAGCTCCTTGTATATATTTCCCTTGTATATTTGTTCCTTTAACTCATTTCCATAAACACAAACTTCCTCTAAAGAATTTAAAATTGCCTATGTATCCTCTTACTAGATGTGCAATAGTTTAAAATTCATAGAATCTGCATCTGACTTTAGGCAGGGCTTTTCATAGTCATGCTATTTTTCATCTCTCAAAGTATTTTGGACTATCTTTGCTTATTGTCTTCCATTTTATAGGTGTCTCCTCTTGAAGTGCTTGGTTATTTTGATAAGCTCAACTTGTAAATGTGCTTTGTTTATATTAGAACTTCTGTATTGGGCATCTAGGATCACACATAAGTCTCTTTGTTTTCTGCAAAATGAGGGTGCTGTATTCATTTTATGTTTACAATGTCCTGTTGTCGCCAATCTTCTAGTTTCAATGTAATAAAAATGAGTTTAGATACATCAGAATTTTAACTACTGTCCCATACAGACACCGAACAATTGTTTTCAAATGAAAATGTTATTCAATCTTCTCTCACATGTCTCATGATCAATATTTTGGTTTCATGAGGTAGCCAACATGTAGTTAGTGTCACTGTGGTTTGTATTTTACAAATAGCAGATTTTAGAGGAGATCAGTACCAAATAAGGTATTGTAAAGTGCTGCTGCTTTACAGATGTGATCAAGCACCTAAATAACATCAGGGTCCCTTGTTTTGTCCCATTCCTCAGCTCAAGGATATGTGGTTTCTTGTTGCTGGTGACTGCATTGAATGTAATTCCCAGGGCCAAGGGCAACTTTGACTATTTTACCTAAAACCTGGTTCTGGCTCTATCTTCATGAACGAGATCCTTGAACCAGAATATCACCTAGAACTTAGAATATCAACCAGCTATGTTGCAATGTGAAAACAGAAGCTTGTCATGTTCAAATACCTGACCCTGCTGTCTGCAGGCTTGGGAAAAGGATTGCAGTGATCCTCTGTCTTCTGATAATTGTCATTTTATGGCAGATGGCAAAAAAAAAAAAAAAAAGGAATCAAGGTGAGCCTCCTGCATTTCCTCTGTTGGGATTAAATTTTGGTCCTGAGCCACTGTGTGCATTTTCTGGTTGATTTCTTTCTGCATGCAGTGGCCTTTCCCTCATGTCTGTCCAGGGAATGGTTGATACCTGATGGGGATGTGTCAGGTGTTTGTAAATTTTTGTGTGCAGGCACTTGGCATGAGGGTACTCTGCAAAGCTGTTTCCATCTGCTTTCTTAGTTTAGACAGTGTTTTATTTTAAATCTTAAAATTGTAATATATCCTGAGTTGGAAGGGACCCACAAGGATCATTAAAGTCCAACTCTGGGGCCTGCAAAAAACATCCCCAAGAATTCCACCATGCACCTGAGAGCATTGTCTAATGTTCACCAAAACTTCAAATGATGCCCTGGGATCAGACCATGCCCTGGTTTGTGTCTGCACTATTTTTGAGGTCTTGCCTGCTTCCCTTTTGGTCTGTCTTGGTTTGCATTTTTACTTCTGGTTCCACATTATTGGCATTCTCCTTTTTTGTTGTGTGAGCCTGAACTCCTTCAGTCTTTACTCCCATTCCCTGCATGCATCTGCAACATAAGCACAATGGTTGGGAAAACTGCTGTGGCATTTTTCTGAGGACAGAGACACTCACTCCTTACTGCTCTTGTACTTGTGGTTTGTTCAGCTGAGGGGTGATTCATCCACTCTGTCTCCACCAGTTTGGAGATAGGTCACAAAATAAGTTTCATTGTTTGGATGTTTTTAGTCCTGCAGATTGTGCTGGGAGGGGCTGGTTTGTCTGAAGCTTCTGCCACATATTTTTGCTTGGCATGTTGCTGATCACTGACATATTTTGCAATCTTGTTCTGGAGACTGTCAAGAGTGAGCGTAGCAATTCCTGCTGGTGTCAGGGACTGCTTTCTGAAAGCCTCTGTTATGGTTTTTATTGTTATTCTAAAACGATTGGGTGTGAAAAACTGTTTTGCTTTTCAGGTATGATTTTAAATGAAAAGAGCCTTAAGGTGTGCAAGCACACACACATATGTCCAAGTCATGGTGCTTTCTGGAATTGCTACCTCTTCACAAATGCCTGGACAAAGGTACAAGAAATATCTCATCTGGTAATTCTTTTGACAATTAGGTATGACTTTTAATCTATGTCAGTCAAGTGAAGAAATGGAAGCAGTTCTGTCAGTCAGGTCTTCTGAATTCACATTCATAAATGCCTTAGCACTAAGGTAAGATTTTAATAAACCAAGTGTATTTGCATACTTTCATAACTGAAGAATGTATATAGACAACACCAGAAAGAATTGGCCTTTTGAATATTGGTTAGTGATTTCAAATACCTTGAGTTCATTAGAAAAGTCAACGTTTCACCTGGGATTGACTGACCAATGAAAATAGTAGACATAAGCAAAGCAAACACACGATGATTAATTAGTAAATATATGTGGTATTTTGTATTTCTGAAAAAAAATCCTGACATTTTCATATGAGGCTCTGGGATTGTACATTATGTAACCACGAGGATTGCTTAATGAAGGAAGGTATTCTGAGATGAGATATTTTGATGTACCTGTATCTTTTAAACTAAAATAGGCACATCCCCATGAACATTGGCTTTTGCTTTGCTATAAAATATCGTTCCCTTGAGAAGCAGGTACAGCTTTCCTCCTGAACCAGGTGTTGCACAGCATGGAATAGCTCAGCTCCAGGAGATCACTATGCATAAAACTCTGTTCCAGGTTCAGCACCTCTGCAAGCTGTGTTGTAAAGCTGGGCTGGCCACTAGTGCCTGTATTTACTCAGGCTGATCAAAAGGTCAGAAATAAATTGACCTTTAAACCCAGGCATGTGTCATATAAGCTCTGTGTTGGTGGAGGGCCATGCCTGAAACCACAACAGACTCCTTCCAGAAAACTCTCTTCTGCCTAAAAGTTTGACTTTTCTCTCCCAGGCTTTTGTCTGGAATTTTCCATAGCTGGTTTCCCTTTGTGCAATTCTTTGTAAACCACGACCATGTCTACTAAACTGGGTTGTGAAATTTTGTTGTTTAGGTGTCATCTAGTGGTGATCTGGCAGTGCTGCTGAGCCTACATCTACAGTGGTTTGCTGTTCCTGAAGAAGAGATGGCAGATGTACAAGACTTTGGCAGTGAACAGCACACAGGGTGCTGTAGGTAAAGCTGACATGAAAGACTTTATGGTGGCAGGAACACAAATACTGGCACCTCTACAGGAACTGTAGAGGAGTGCAGGTAGTGACATTTCATTGATCCAGATGTGGAACATTGTCATGACAGCTGTTCTGTGTTAGTTGATTTCTTCATTAGGAATTGCTGTAATTTGTCTTCCCTCCCCTCTGAAAAGTATTGATGAAAGCAGCCTGTGCAAGGTGTCCTGGGCTCCAGATGAGAGCTGACCAACAACTGCAGAAATAGGCATGGCACATGTGAATAGGACATGCTTTAATAATGCCAAGCACAGGGAGAGAGAAATTCAAGGTCCCTTCCAACCCAAACCATTCTATGATTCCACAGACTCAGAGCACTGGTCCTCTGTGGATAATCTTGCAGGCAAGCAGTAAATCTTTTGTGGCCAGGGCACTCACTTTTGGATTTGAAGTCCTTCTTAAACTTGGGGGCATTGGAACTGTTTCTGAGGTTTATATTTTAAGATGGCATTATGCATTTGTGATGATTCTTCCCCAAATGACCAAGGCTAGATAATCAAAGAATCATTTAGGCTTATGATCATCAAGCTCAACTATTTGTATGCTGTAATGAACAGGAACTGTATAATTCCTAAAAAATTTCTAACTGTCATAGCCTGCCTTCATCATTCCACCAACTGTAAAGAATAACCTGAACAAGGAGCTGATAATGGTGTTGCTTTTTGACCACAAAATAATCTCATTCTGGATTCTGAAGGCTACAGCCTTGGCCAGGAGAAGTCTCCATCCCTGCCCCTGGCACAAGGAGCACTGCCCAGGGGTCAGGGGAGGTGATCCCAGGAGAGGTGCCTGAGCTCTGGAGGAAAGTTACCATCATTCCTGTCTTCAAAAAGGGCAGCAAGGAGGACCCAGGAAACCACAAACTCATCAGCTTCACCCTCATCCCCAGGAAGGTGATAGAACTACTCATCCTGGACGTCATCTCTAAGCCTGAGAAACCATCACAGGTCATTTAAAGTTGATCCTGCAATGCCAAAGGTCAGTGAAGCTGCCCAGAAGCCTCCTGAATTCGGACCACAGAGCTGTAGTGCTTTAGCAGGGGCACAAACACAGCAAGGTTCACCCAGAGAAAGGCTTGGATTCACCCAATATCTTCACTTAACCTTGGCTCTTTGCCTTTAGCAGACTCCAGTCACCTCCACAGGGCTTCTCTGGGGGTGTAGCTCCATGTGCCTCTTCCCTCTCTTCCCTCTTCCCTGTGGAACCAGCATTTGTCTCTTTTTTTTTTTTTTTTTTGCTTTGTAGTTCCCTATGTTCACCACCACCTTCTCCCCTCAAAATATTTTCTCTTGGACTGTTTTGTGAGGATTCAAAACACCTTTTCCCTTGCTTTTTGACCATCCCATTTTCCTATATAGCTTCACAGCTGTAAAGCCTAAGCCTCTTATGGTCTGGACATTGTACATCAGACCAGTGGCATAGCTGTTTATAATCAACACTCCTGGAAAGAAAAGAGGAGGGGAAAGGAGTAAAAGCACAAGTAGAGAGGCATCTTCAACACTATGGGTTCAATCTATCAAAGATCTAGAGCCATCTGCAGCAGGCACTGAGAGTTCATGCTCACAGCTGCAAGCTAAAGCTTGATTTTCTCTGGCTAAAGAACAGTCAGAAAAAATAGAGTACCTGAGCCTACACTTCAATGTGCCAAATGTTGCCAGGCCTCTGCAGGCTGCTCAGCTGCGTGAAGAAATCACAGTGTATTTGCTTTCTCTAAATATTGTAGCTCTGCTGTATTTTTAGTTCAGTTTTGGTGACAGCTCACAAGTGATTCTCCCTTTCTGCTTCCCAGTGAGAGTCCTTTAGATGGAATTTTTCTGCAGCAGACCCTCTACCAAGGACACAAGCCTTGACCTCCTCTGCTTAGTTTAGTGGCACAATTGTTTTAACTCTCTCCTTGGAGATCATGCATCATGAGCTTACCCAAGAGAAAGATACTGTGACAAAATGGTCATGATTCACACCAGGGCATGGAAAGAAACCTGAGGAGTTCATTTAATTAATTGCACCATCTGGAGGCAGGATTGGCTGTACCTAAACACTTATCTAAACTTCTTAAAGGCACCTAAGCATGTGTCTTAAGAGCCACCTGCTCTATTTCCATGTTTTCTGTGGAAGAATGTTTCTTTCATTATGGATACTGTGAGTTTAATCCCTGCAGCTGCTTATGTTAATATTTCCAACAGATTTTTCCCTTATCCTTCTCTTCACTAGACTGTATAGCCCAACTCCTTCCATTCTTTCTTGCAGACAAGGTTTTCATGCCCTCTGATGATTTGAATTTCTCTCCTCTTTACCTTCCCCAATTAGTGAACATCTTTCTTGGGCTCAGCAGTGATCCCATTGTTCTGTTTGAAGCATCGCTATCACTGGATGAAGAGGGAGGGTTGCTTCAGGTGCCTCACGATGCTGCCTAGTAATGCATTTAGCTTTCTCATAACAACCTCTTGTTGACTTATGCTCTGCTGTGACCTGCCATAATCCCCATATCTCTCCTGGAGAAGGTTTGTATTTGTATTGCTGATTATTCTTTCCTGTCTCACTGCGTCTTTCAGGTCTCCCTTCTGTTTGCTTTAGGCAGTGCCTTCCATTTGTTGGGATTGCTTTGAATACTAATTTGTATTTGCAGTCCCTTCTGCTCAATGCCACATGCAAATACCACAGGCATCCTCTCTATTCCATCATCTCAATCATGGAAATGTGAAGAACCTGAACTGATGCAATCTCATACTTGGACAGTGTTTGTTGGTAGCTACTCTTGATAGATGCTCTGGGTGTTACTCACCTCTCAGAAGAGCCATCTAGACTGTATTTTCTCATCTTATTTGTGAAGATATCAACAGAAAGACTACATCAACAGCATCTCTGTGATTTTTATTTGTCTCCACAGATTCTGTATGGCTGTACATGTATCTGGGTTCTTTGAGTCAAAATTGTCCTTTTTTCTCTGTACTGTATGTTGATCTGCATCTGTGACTTTCTGCTATAAGAATGATAGTAAAATAATAAATTAGAGTGATAGAATTATTCCTCTTCTTCTTTTTTCTTTTTTATTTTTTCTTTTTTTTTTTTTTTTTTTTAAAGAAAGAAATAGGTTGATTCTACTTGAAGATTAAAACTGGGGAGGACATGTCTACCTCTGCAATCAGTGTCTAATTTCCTGTCATAAACCACAAGCACCTAGTCAGGACAATCAGTCTGGAAGGTTACTCAGCTCACCCAGAGATATGCACTGAATGTCTGCTTAAGTGAGCTGACTTTATGTTCATTGCCTCACCTGGATCTTCTCCACCTGCAGTAGGAAGTCAAACACAGGCCTGATTCTGGGTCCCTTAATTCAAGAGCCAAATCCTGCCTGCTAAATTCTGTGTAATACACAGGTTATTTTAGTCAACTTTTGCTGAACATTTTTAGAGCATAGAAGAAAACCAGAGAAAGGATAATATTTACAGTGCAAGTTGGAGTAATGCTGCACCACTGGAATTTGTTGTTGCTGGTCTCAATGGCTGCTTCCAATGGTGGGTAATGTGAAAAGGGGTAGTGAATCTTCCTAACTGATCTATGAGATCATCTTAAATCACCAATGTTGCTTACAGGCATAGTCGTTAGGCATTATCCTGTCAAAAAGCCGAGGGGCTGGGGAGGAAAGTAAAGTAGTAACAGAATGAGAGGCAACACTGTTAAAATTTGTTTCCCTTGTAACTGGATTTCCTTCCAAAACTTCTCTTACATGCACGAGAAGGAGGTAAGGATACTGGTTGTGAAGATTACAAAATAGTGAATAACTTTTGGCACAGATGTAGTTTCAGCTGATAAAGTCTTTTCTGGGAAACATTTCACTAAACAATTTGCTTTTTCACAGGTCTTCAAAACCATTAGGTTGTTGGGAGGGATGTTTCTTGCAAAAGTAGAGAAAAAGAGGAGAAACTTATGAGAATCCAACTGACACAAGCAGCCACTAAAAACAAGAATGAAAAGTAGCATCTCCTGATCACTCTTTGATATCCATGCAAGCTCCTCACTATCCCACAGCTGGCAAGAGGATGTTCTCAGTGCAAAATTGCTTCTTTAAAAGTTTGCTGTCCCAAACGTCTGTTTACCCCAGGAAACCCTTGAGCGTAAAAACATGGCAGGCAAAATTTGAGATCATGTCATGATCTTCTGTAAGCAGGGTGTGATGTTGCTTCATGTGTAAGAAAAGTGGAATGTAATGATTTGGCCTCTTCATGTTTTGCAGATTTAAGGACCATTCCTGTCCCCTACTACAATCTAGAGCTTTCTCCTGATGCTACCAAGGGCACTCTCATTCTTCATCCTCCTAAGCTGACACAGGCCCTGCCTGTGATGCCTGGTAGCACTTTTACAGTGTGAAACAAATGGACCTTTACAGGCCTGGATTTGTTAGACAAAGTGTGACTAATTGCAGTCCCCAGTTGATTTTGGGTTTGCTGCTAGCATGGAGCTTTCTTCCACTTACTCCTGCTACTACTCTCCAGCACGCCAGACTTCACAGAAAGGATGGAGGAATTAGGAACCACACACTTTGCAGCTGATTCCCAACCAGAGTCTGCCCTCCCTGTCTCACAGCCCAGTGCAGCCTTCTCCAGCTGTCATGGGTTGCAGTGCAAAATGTGACCAAATTGTGTATCCCATCACCAGCTGTGGGAACTGGGGTGGGGCGTGGTGCAATCTTCTGTCAATAGGCCAGATGATAAGAAACCAGCTGGGGCAGTTTCTTTATCTCTTCCAGGACCCATCCTCCCTCCAGGGAGAGATCTTCTGCTAAAGGGCCATTGAGTCTCACTGATAAAATTCCATCATCCCATTGGGAAATGCTCCATCCAGGGGGAGGAGCCAAACATTCCTACCTGGGTAAATACTTGAAACTTGGAACAACAATCAGCATTTTCCACTGGACTCCCAGAAGACCAGGTCCATCTCTCTCCACTGGACTTTTAGCAGAGGCTACACCTTTCTACAGGATCACTGCTCCAACAGAGCCACATCTGCCACTCCAGGAGGGCTGCAGCCACCATTTACTGGAATTGCTACCGACACCCTGACCCACAGGGTGCCAGGTTGGATTCTGACTCTGTCAGTGGGTTTGGTTTTTTGTAATACTGCATGTTTATTTTATTTTAGTTCTCCTAATAAAGAACTGTTATTCCTATTCCTCTATCTTTGCCTGAGAGCCCCTTAATTTCAAAATTATAATAATTTTGAGACAGGGGATTTTTTTCTCCATTCTAAGGGAGGCTCCTGCCTTCCTTAGCAGACACTTGTCATTCAAACCAAGACATCAGCTATCCACGGAATGTGCTGAGTGCATCTTGTGTCCCGTGCTGCTGTGCACACAACGCCTCCAGTCTCATTTTTCAGCTTGTGAAGAGCCTGGCTACTAACCCAAGCAGTGAAAATCAGGAGGTTATTTCTGCTTTCTCTTCGTGGCAGAGGCCAGCTGGGTCCAGCAGGAAAAGCAGTGGTAAGTGAGCTCCACCTAAAGGCTCATACCCAGCTCTCTCCCAGAAAGGAAGGAGGGATTTACAGGGATCTCATCATGTCTGAGCCTCACACTGTGCTCCACCTCCAGGGGAAAGTGCAGGTTACTCAGCAAAATCTAGGAGCTGTCAGTAATGTCTTTTGCCTCCATTGCAGCCAGGTGTGCTGCTGACCTAGCCTCATTTTGTACTTATCACCTTTTATTTTATTGTTTTCAAGGTCATTCATGCAGTTATTTTGTCTAACAGCCATGGCATGATTGAGGTTTAAATGCATAAAAATACATTCATGAATATGTAAAAGTAGGGTTGTGCATGTCTCTGTATGTTTCTCTACTATAACTCATGAAAAGACTGTAATATAAATCATTTCCAAAAAAGCTGTGGTTATCCAAGTCAAGGCTAGAAACTACAGCTTTCTGCATTCCAGAACAATCACTGTTTCATCTTCCCTAAGTGTTTGTGCACATACACATCGTATTCCTGTATCATTACAGTTTGAGGGGGAAATGTCACAACATTGTGTCCTGAAGTTCACGCTGCCTGCAGATGAAAAGCCACAATTAATACATATTTCCCCCTTGAGGCTCTTTCCAAGCTGGAGAATACAGATGAAGTGTTGGACTACCTGCTCCTTATTCAAGGCCTTCCTTAAAGGAGGAATCAAATATAAACAAAGAAACAGCCTGGGAGAAATCAGGGAGCATGGGAATGGATTCTCCCAGTGTAGGAACTCTCTTGTGCATCAAAGGGAATGAAATATGTGAGACAGCAGTATCTCTAGACCCAGGAGTGGTAATACTTGGACATATGTAGCTCACATAAGGTTAGAATTGCTTTAAAGTTTGCAAAGTCTTTCTGCAGTCGGTCACATTTCCAGTGACTGGGAGGGTTTGCAGGGTGTGATGTGTCTGACATCAGCAGAGGGATTGTTTCCACATGTTTAGAGGTGCAGGGTAGGCAGGAGGAATGAAGGAAATGGACATAACTGTGTTGTCCTCAGTTAGGAGCAGCTGACTTGTGAATATCTGATGCTGAGGACTGCCAATACCCTGAGCCAGTTTTTTGCAGGAATGGATGCTTCCCTCCTCTCCTCTCCCATCAGCCTCAGGCAGGAGCTTTGCTGGCCAGGCTTTGCTCTCACTGAAGTTGCTGATTGCTTTTCTTCTGTGTGAATAAAAGTGGAGTTAAGTCAACATTGAGCACCCTTGAAAAGTCTCACTTGGAATTAATTTCGTTATTATTCAGTTGAGTATTAAAGATGGGATATCTTTGGCTAAAGAAAATCCTTTACTGTGTTTTCATCTAAGTCTACAATATGGTGTCTTAGTTCCCCCAAGCATCCTCTGCTCTGTTTCACCCTTCTGATGTGTTTTTCCCCACAGTTACAGTCTGTAGAAGAGAACTACCTTTTTAAATATTGTTCCAGATTTGAGAAATCGTACAATTTCTAAATACCATAAAACAATTTTGTTGAAGTTCCAATAATCTCTTTGCTGAAGTTCTGAAGGGGAGCAAAACAAGAGTTGGGAAAATCTGCATTTAAAAAAAAGAATTCAAGCCATAAAAAGCACAGATGGCAAGATTAAACATAGACATGCAGTTTCAAATGAGATCTCCCTGATCCCTTTTCTACAAAACATTATGTCTGGAATATTTATTTGGCTCCAAGAAGTGATACCTGGTGTGACCACAGAGAGCTGTGTTGGAGCAGTCAGCTGAGGGACTCGGGAGGATTTGGGCACCAAGTGATGTTTGCCTTCAGGAGAATGATCAGTGATTCAGGTCACCTGCTTGCTAAATTTTGTCTATCTTGCAAATAGAGGTGAAACACAGATGCTTCCTAAGAGCAGAGGAGAGGGCCTGGTAGAGGTCTTTGCACTTCTCCAGGCTTTCAGAAATGGTAGAGGGCTGTGAGGCTGAAGAGAGGTGTCTGTGAAATAAAACCTTGTTTTGTGCATATACATATGCACAGGAACATGGCACGAAGATCAAGATTTGCTACTTCTAACAAACAAACTGCATCTTGATAAAGCTATGGGGCTGATTGCTCTTGTGAGTGTTTGAGTTCTGCAAAAGCATTTTTAAGTCATTTTCAAAGAACAAAGCAGACGGTAAGCATGTAATTTCAACACTTCACTATTATTAATGTAAGTTCTTCAAATCTAATTTCTAGCTCTCTCAGAAACCTCCCTGGGACATTTTCAGCCTCCCAGTTTTAGATTAAAGTCTCTCTGACCAGCAGAGATTATCCCTGTGTTTCCTACAGGGACTAACTGGGAAAGTGCTCCTGCAGAAAACTCAACAAACTCAAGTGCAAAAAGCAGCTGAATATTTCTGCCATTGCTGAGAGCCTGCTCAGCTCCTTCAGACTGCACTGCATTTACTGGCAACTCTCTGGTGATTTTACCTCACTTCTGCACAGCTTCTCTGAGTAAACATGGTCACCCAAGACAGTGGAGACTCATCACAGACCCTTGCCTTCTCAAAGGAGGGGTTTTGATCCCACGCTGTTACAGAGTTGGTGACTGAAAATTTCAGGGTAGAGGTTTCAGCTCCAAAAATTATTTTGGAGGCAGAACTAGATCCAACAAGCCAGAGGCTCTAGTGCTTAGGGTAGGGAGCTGGGATAATTAATCCTGGCACACAACTTACTGCAGCTCTCCAGATTAATCTTTTTTATACAGTGATTAATTACAGTACAAAATATCAGTGCAAACCTCCATTATTTTTATGTGTGAAAAGCCTCAAAAGAATGGAAAATTATCAAGTCTTGAGATCCATGTAGAGCTTGGAATATCAATTGTGCATCTGAATGAAAACAGCTGTAACTCAGGATTTGCTCTTTAATTCTTTCAAGAATAAAAGATCATGGTTAATATATGTAGATTAGTTTGGAATATGATTAACTTCCTTTAATATTTCATGGGATGCAGTGTTGGTTAATGTCTAAAGGAAGCATCAATTCTGACTCAGACAAATGATAGATGTCCTTTTGTATTTTCATACATGTTTTTGATTCCTTGACCTTTTCAGAATGGTCTATTAGGAAAAAAAAAGAAAAGGGAGAACAAAACACTTTGATATATCATTCTTGGTGCAAGACAAACAAGATTACTTATTCTCCCCGATGAACTCGAAATGTTCTTATCTTGATACACAAAGCTTCTTTTTTTCTAATCAGAAACCATTTTCAGTGCATTAGACTTCTTACTAACATAGTTTGAAGTTTTCTGGTGATTTTCCCCTCTCTTTTAAACAATAAATAGAAATTGTGACCATTTCCTTGCTAAATAAAATTAATAGACTCACAATTTGGATTTCCCATCAGCTTGTTTGTACACAAGTTTACAACACAGCAAACTGGGATGCTCATTTCCATCAATCTGCTGCACTTTTGTAAGAATATTAGTCCCTCTACCTGTTATCCATAATGTAATCTGTCTTAGAAGGCTGTCAATTCCTTATCTTTCAAATAATTAAAGTCAAAGGAATCGAGACACACCCTCTCTCTCCCTCCTTACACCAACTTTTTTTAATGGCATTTGAATCTTTCAAAAATATTTATCAGCCAGGTCAGAGGAAAAATGCTCTGCCAAGCAGAACTGTGTTTTGTAGAGGGTTTAATCCTACCTCAGGCAATTTCTGTACGAAGGAACTGTCTCTAAACAAATGGAGCTGGAGACTGAAAAAACACTCACCCACAAGAGGGAGCTCAGGGCCTTTTCTTTTTCTCATGTCAGAGACTAAGAACTGAGTTTTGACACAGAGCATCAGCTTGTTCCTATGGAACAGGAACCTCTCCTCTCCTATTTCCCTCCTCTTTTGAAAGAACATTCTGCCTGCAAGTCACACAGTCCTGCCTGAGCTTCAGGGTTTTGTGGGTGGATTTGGTGAACAGGTTTAAACTAAGGCTCACCACAGGCTGTGGAGTGCCATGGGTGTCAGTGAATTTTACCTCTCCTTCACTGCATGAGCCCTGTGACAGTAACTTACAAAAGCTCTGATAAAGGCCGCTGGGAGACAGCCAGGCTCAGGAAATTTTGGCAAAAGTTCTTCAAGGTCAGCAGGCAAGATATTGTCAGGGGGGATATTTCCAAGAAAGCAGTGAGTTATTCCATTTAATGATTCTTATAAATGTTGAACCAGTATGGTGACTTTTAAACTGGGATCAAAATAACTAAAATTTGTTACGTCATGGGCTCTTTTATTCTGGAAAATTACAGATTATTTCTGATAGGCACAAGCTGTTGGGGCCTTGTAAGGCTTTCCTTACAAGCAAAGGACACCACAGAAATTCTCGTGTTTTCCTCTGGTCTCCATGTGTGGGAAAATGATTAGGGATAAAAAGATAATGGTACAGACATTGTAAGGGAAAATATAGCTCCTCCTCCCTGGACAGAACATGGTCAGCATCCCCAAATTCCCACACAATCTAGGGGATACTAAACAGAGGATGGAGTGGAGTGGAGATGCTACAGAGGGTTGAAATCCTTGCAGAGGAGGTACCTCAGTGGTTATTTTTGATAAGCCACACAGCATCTGAAAACTGAGGGAGATAAAGATGTCCTGCTGTTGAATCAGCAGCTGTGGTGAAATCCCTCTCCTTGGGTAAGAATTGCACTCTGTACATGTTGAATGATCTTGTGCTGGATTTTGCTGGGGACTAGAGCTTGTTAGGATATTGCTTTGAATCAATATATTCTTTGGACAGTCTTTGCAGTCAAATAGGACTACCTGCATCCTTGAACCTTAACCTGTCACTGTTTTATTGTTTTATTAATAGAATATTATTCCATAAACTGTTAATGTGAGTTCTTCAAGGGCACTGGCAGTCACCTATAGTGGGTGAATGTGTGACCTAGAAGGATTTTGTGTTTGGAGTGTGACCCTGAACAAGTCAGCTAAACCATCCTCTGACACAAAAGAGTTCTGTTTTGAGAACTCTCCATACAGGACCCTGACAGACTGGCTGGGCCCAAGGCTCTTGGCTTCCCTTGAGCACTGACAGACTAATCAAACACTTAGGGTTTGAGGAAATCTCCCCTTTTCACAGACACCATGACTACAGTCAATCCAGCTGAAGCACTGCTAGGACAGGTGACATTCACAAATAAACCAAGCTCCCTTCAGAAACTTAATAAAAAGAGAGGAGGGCATGGGGAGGTGACCGTCAGAAATCTGTGTCACCTCATCCATGAGCAAACCACAGAATGGTCACAGCTGAACCAATCTTCCTGTGGAAGAAGACAGTGCCTGAAGGGTGAAGTGAGGGGAATAAAAGTGACAAAGCCTTCTCAATCAAATCCCAGCAAGAGGATTCTTTAGCAAATAACAAGCCCTACATTATCTGGAAAGCTGCACATTGTCCTCCCTGTTATTCAATTTAAGAAGCACTTACACTGTAGTCTAAACAGAGCTTTAGTATCCAAAGTGATGTCTGACTAATAAATCAGGAAGTCAGTTCCTCTCCAAGCACAATTTAGACCCTTTTTCACCATGAGCTAGATGCTGTAGTTTTTTACCTGAAACCTCATTTTTATTTGCTTCAAAACACCATCTGAATTTAACTTAGGTAGCACTTGTATGCTTCATTCAGAAATGAGTTTCCTAAAATGCTGATAAAAAAAAGTATTAAAATACCGATTTATAACTGACTCTGGAGAATTTGGTTATGAAGAATAGCTTCTCCTTTTCTTATATTAGTATGAAGATTGTCTGACAAAGCCAAAAGAATTTGAAAGTTTGATTCATTGCTTAATATCAAGTTGTAGATATTTACAACTGTTTTGTTTTGCCATTTATAATTCCTGTTATATTCCTTCCATGCATTTATTTGACTCAACAGTTCAATTGGATAATGTTGAATTCACCTCAACATTTACGCCTGGCAACAGCCTTAAAGGTCTCAAGGTGATGATTTCATCAGAGGAACAGAGAGAAAGTAGAAGGGATGGGGAAATGAGGAAAAAGGTTTTGTTGAAACACAAATTTCTTTTGTGAGGCTGTTTTTATGAGCAGTTACAGTTCTGAATCTGTGTTAGTGATAAATTGACTCAAGCATGGTCTCTGCTGAACCCTGCTGTCTCTTCTTACCTGAGGGCCACGATCAGTGTCATGCTGTTCTGCCATGTCCCATCCAACCCTTTTAGTCACTTGCAGCACCCAGATTTCCTGTCACAGACCCTCCCCCCATTTTGCACTGGCACAGGAGACCAGGGGCAGCACGGCCCGGGGGGAGGTGATGCTGGATATAGCAATTATCCCTCAAACATTCCCATTCCTCAGATAACTACATAGTACTGCTGGTGTGCAGCAGTGTCTGTACCCACTCTTAGAGGTCATGCATATTTTGCAGAGTAGTTATTTGGCTATCAAAGGTATTGCTGACGTTTTGAACAAGGACTGGAATTTGCTATATATAATTAACAGTAGGGGGTGGTGCTTTTTTGGATGAGATCTTTAGATGCTGGAGGTTGAAAGAGAGTGGAAAAGGGATGCACATATGATCTTTCATATAAAGTAGTCTGGTGATAATGCCCAGCTCACGCTCCCTGGGCTGGTCCTTTGATGTTCAGACCATGTATCAGATGTGAAAGGAATGACTGACAGTCCTGGGACAACACATGGTGTCTAATGAGCTCACTGGGGCTCATCATTCCCAGGTCTGACATTTCAGTCTGAGCCCCTCAGCTTCTGGGTGTTGGATTCACCCTTTAGTTTGCCCACAGCTCTGTGTCTTTGAGAACTGACCATCTCCATGTCACCTCCAGAAGACAGAGTTCTTCCCATGTATCACAAACCTCTCTGAGTGATGTCTGTGCTCACACCTGTCCCCCACATGTTTCCTCTGCTGACTGCCATCCTATTCCAGGGTTTGGCTTGCCAGGCCAGCATCTGTCACCTCTGCATTCACATCCCCCACACATTCACCATGGGGAGGCAGAGGCAAAGGAATTAGGCTTTGCCTGAGCAGCCACAGTAACTCCTGTCACTGAGCTCCCTGTCAGACCTTGGGGATTCCCTGTCACACACAGCAGTGCATCCTCGAGCTGCTGCACATGGCATCTGCTGCAAATAGACCGGGTGGAGTTGAACAGATGGGCTGAACTCTGTCCTTGGAAAGGGCTTCCCCTCCTTGCCATGGGACTGTGCCAGACATTGCTGTGCATGGGAGCCAATCCAGTCTCTCCCAGACAGTAACTGCAGGACTGTGCTCACTGACCCTGAATCCTTGCAAAGCAAAGATGCTCTCAACACCCTCATGACTTCTACCAAACAATGGCTCAGCCAGGTTTCTGTGAACAGCACACACATGCTGCTGGCTGACTGCATATGCTGCCATTTAAGAACATAAGAATTTTAATATAAGAACAGTTATGTTGTTCCTTTGAAGTCACAGTGGACTGTTTCTGAACCTTCCTGAAACCTCACATTAATGGAGGAGGGACAGAGTTTCTCAACAAATACCAAATACCATTCCCAAGCTTTGGATCCCCTCTTGTTTTGAGGTTTAGGATCTGGGGATTGCCTATCTTTAAAAGGCAAAATAGTATTTGTTTAATGGCCTAAGAACTATAGATTAAAATAAGTCCTAGATTTAATGATCATTTTGGTGGCTCTGGTTCTGTACATCAACAGGTCTACCCAAATTAAGAAATTACTCCATCCAGTATGTGGAATTTTAATATTTGATTAGTTTTTAGCTTTTGAGTAATGGGTTTTGTGACAGATGTGATGTGTCACATTTCCAGGCTTTTAGAAAGGAATAGTGAATCTCATGATCTTTCCCTTCCCAAGAGTTGCTCAGCCACTGAACTCTGATGACACATGATGCAAATAATTGTTTCAGCTAGACTGGGTATTCCAAGCATGGCATTTCATATCCAGTTCACTTTTCAATGGTTTATTTGTAATTTCTGCTAAACCAGTTAAAGTTATCCAGCATTTGGCCACTAGGTCAGTAACAGATGAACCTTGTCAATAACACAGTTTGCTTTGAAGGCCAGTATAACTAGAAAACTGAGAGTAAATTGATAGGTTAGGAGGTTTTCTGTGGGAACTGATGCCCATCCTTTGTCCAAATGTCAGTTTCCAGACTGCAGTGCTGTATCTGGCTGACCTTCTTCTCTGTTCCCCTGCTGCCCATGGCATAAAGTAAAAGCACCTCTCTGTAGTCAGAGCTGAATCTGAAAAAGAAGAAACTCTCCAAAATATCCTTTCAGAAAAAAAGAAAGGCTTCTTAAAAACAAGTCCACATGCTTTCGCCTTTGTCACAGCCCACACTGCGATACCAGCACCATCCAGCGACCCAGGATATTTTGTGCTTCTGCTCTCAGATTCAATCCAGCCTGGTTAGTCCTGTCCTCGCTGCAATCCTGACCTTGGATGGTTTCTGGGGACTCTTCCCCCTCAGCAGCAGCAGCAGCACCCCCTCGTCCCCCGCCGGCTGAGCCCCTTGGGCCCTAGGAGTTGCACTCCTCGCAGTGGCAGGAGAGGATGTAGCGGTAGGTGGCCGTGAGCCGCATGCCCCCCGAGCAGCGCAGCCTCATGGCCTTCAGCTTGGAGGTCTGGGGCCGGCAGCAGTGGCAGGTGGAGCGGAAGGGCTGCTTCAGGACGGTGCTGAAGGAAACCATGGGCTCCGAGCGCGAGGTCTGGCTGCAGCGGCCCTCGCAGCGAGCCAGCAGCACCATCTGCCAAGGAAAACACAGGGGTTAGGAAACGTGTCCCCAGCACAGCTGACACCAGCAGCTGGGAACCTCCCTCCAGCCCTGCTAGGCGTTGGTCACAGCATCCCAGCCCTACGCTGCACTTTGCCCCATGTTGTGGCTGAGAGAGTGGAGGAGATAGCCAAGGTGGGCAGCAGGAGCAGCAGGGCTCCCCTGAAATCCCTGGCGCTGACACCACCAAGGACTGCAGGACCTAGACTGACCTCAGGGTTCCAAATGATCACAGCCAGCCCGGCTTTCCAGAGCCTCCTTCCAGCCCTGCTGGGCTTTGGTCACAGCACCCCAGCCCCATGCCATGCTTTGCCCCACGCTGTGGCTGAGAGAGTGGAGGAGATAACCAAGGTGGGCAGGAGGAGAAGCAAAGCTTCCCTGAAATCCCTGGCGCTGACACCACCAAGGACTGCAGGACCTAGACTGACCTCAGGGTTCCAAATGATCACAGCCAGCCTGGCTTTCCAGACACCCTGACTGCAACTGCGACTTGCTGGCTCCAGTTCCGTGGCAGTCCAGCCCTTAAATCATCAGCCTGGTTGATTCTTTGGTTGGGTGTTTATCAGTGTTTTTGAGAATACACACCAGTGATCAGCAGAACTGGTTCTCATGTCTCAAGTTTAGATATATGAATGTGTAAATTAGAAACATAAAGAAGATGCTCAGTTTATGGCTTTCAAAAAGTATGTTTCTAGCTCACTCCTTTGACAAAGATCACCTTGAATGTGTATTTGCAGTTATATGCATATCTATATTTCATTGCATGAGTTGCATCTGTATAAAATGCACTGCTTAGCATAAGGCAGTGAAAATGTAAAAGAAGTTGAACTGGTTGCCAAACATTCCTGAGTGAGATTTTCAAAATACAGTGCAGTCCCAGGTTTCTTTTGAGTTCAAATGTGAGCTGAGACCAGAACAAGGTAACTTGCACAACAGGAGACACTAGGGAAGGAAAGTCCACAAGCAGTCACCTACTCCTCAGCTGCCCCTTGAGCAGAGGAGATACAGCATTAAGCACTACATAAATCTTAGAAAGGACCCTCTAAAGCTCAGCAAATGATGTGTTAGAAGCAGCTGTTACCACCCTGATAACGGGTGTTGTACAAGTTTGAACAGACTCCTATACTTTCCTGGGGATGGAAATATTAAATCCATGTCAGCTGATTTTGCTTAACTACTTAAACCTCAATATCAGCTTATTATACAATCTAAAGTAGGCAGTAAAATGGTTGTCTTTCCTATAACCAAGGGAGAGCATAAAATTTTAGCCATGCTATACATATCTCATGGTTTTTTCCCAGAAAATCCGAAAAAACTACTACAAATGTGACAGCAAATTCTTTAGAGTGTTAAATATTTTTGGGCTTCTTTCACTACACAATTTCAACTGGCTGCAAATCTCTGAGATATGCAAGCAGGTACACAGGATGTTTAATTTTCTCTTTAGTCAGAGTTGTAAGGGATGATGAGATAAAAGAGAGAGAGAATATTCCTGAAACCAAGAAGGAAATTCCAGCGCTGTCTGTGTCCACGGGGAAGGTTCTGATCATCCTTTGTACAGTGCTTAAAAATTGTTATTCCAAGAGTACTTGCATGCTAAATGTTTTGCTTGAAAATGTAGCAATGTATTAATATATTAACAACTACACTTCCAGCCAACACAGGTCACAAAGATGTCTTCACAAGCTGATGATCTGTGCTTGGTACCATCTTGCTTCTTAGTTAGAGATTTGTTGCTTTCTGACAAATCTGTCATGCTTTAAGGTTTGTAACATTAATTTATGGTTTCCTTCCTGTGGTACTGCACATTCATACATAAATTAATTTCAGCTGTTGGTACTAATAAGATGGGAGGGAAATTTCAGTGTATTGCTGAGTAACACCAGAGCTTTAGACCTATCAGCTATGCCAAGCTCCTTAAAAGCAAAGTCTTTAGTGCATAGAGAACATGAAAGGGACCATCACTGCAGTGCTGTCACCCCATTGCTCACAGATAAAGATCCACTTGTGGTAAACAAACCTCACTTCCCAGGTAGGCACCTGGTGAGACATCTAATTAGATGCCAGCTATGCAGGTATTTAATCCTGCCTGTATTGCAAAGGAAAGGAGCAGACTGGAACTTTTAACCCAGTAATTTCCTCCCCAGCATCTTGAGAGCTCTTGTTAGGTCCCCTGCTTTGGCCAGCTCACCAGACTGTGCACTCTCTGTCACAGACTGTCCCAAGTGTTTGGCTGAATCACAGGATTAACTGGGCTGGAACTGACCTTGGAGATCATCAATAAAATCTGAGGGTGAAGAGCAACCCAACAGCACCTGACAACTGTTTGAAGGCTTCAAAGACAACAGAGTTGAACTTTCCTCAGGTGTGGTACAGGGGGATGTACAACAGCCAGAAATTGCTTTTGGGGAGGTTCAGAGTATCCCTAGAGTCCCTTCCAAGCAATCACTTCTATGATTTCAGCCCAAATGTGGCAGCACACACTGCTGTATGGTGGGGCTGACAGACATGGTGGGCATTATGGTTGATGCTTCTGGAGCTGAAAAAATCAATCACTTTCTGGTACTGTCACCCTAAGAATTTTTATGACCCATATCTGCTCCTGTGTCTGCAGGTAATTTCAGAAATGCAAATAAAAATAAAACATGCCCTCTAGAAACTGGCAGGACTAGAGAAGAGTTATCCAGAGTAATTATAGGGTAGAATTATCTGATGTGCCAGTATCTCTGTTGCAATACATTTCTCATAAACAGCTGGCTTCCTAATGCAAACCCAGTCAATATTTAGTCAATGTGCCAGTGTATTTATAATTTATAATTCATAATTTATAATTTACAATTCATAATTTCTAAGCCTAGTTTTTAAAAATTTGTTTTAATCTGTAGAGGCTCTACTTTTAATCTACAATTTTGCTGGCAACTTTGTTTTTCATAAGATTAAGGTCAGTATTTATATAATGTAGAATCACACAGTGTTGGTTTTATGCCTTGTTTTTGGATGACAGTGTAAACTCTTCCCAATGGCACAAACCCAAGGTTATCAAGTTGAACTTTCATGCTAAAAAAAAATCAAATTTCCCATTTTCATAGCTTTCTAACCTTCTGGGCCATCTAAAGTCTTAACCGAAATTTACCTTCCTCTTCATAAATCCAGAACAGCACCAGTGGATTTTGGCAGGTGTGCAAATGAGCTGGAAATAGCACGTGCTTTGAAAGCTTTGCTTTGCCTTTTAATCAATTGCACCGGCTGCTTATTGTTTCATGTTCTACAGCACAATAGAGATTATCACCTAAATAATTAGTAATGCTATGATGGCATAGCACAGTGATGCAGTGGGTGGGTATATATAGCAAAAACATGTGGGAATTTTATAACCTGACACCTCTTGGCTCCCCTTGGCCCCTGCCTATGTGAGTTTGTGCATGTCACCTTGCAAGGCTGGATCCAGAAGCACAGTGTCCTACAACCAGGGAACCACGTGGGTCTATGAGCAGCTAGGGAAGAATATCATCATTATCATTATCATCATCATTATCATTATCATTACCATTATCGTTATCATTGCTATTATTATTTAAAGTCAATGGTCTCCTAGGTACAAAAGAGAGCAACCTGAATCTGAGGCAATATTTGACTCCTATCATTTGAGCTGTATTCTGGAAATCCAGAAGCTGTGAACTGGTTTGTTATTAACGGTATTTGAAGTCCCCTTTTCTACACCTTCAGCAACAAGTTGAAGACCAAAAGCAGATGGGCTGAGATGCCTGAGAACAGATTTTCACACAGTTCCTGTGACCTGGCTGCAAGCAGGCATTACTGAAAATCTGAGCTACCTCAGGAGTAAATGTTTTTCAAACATCTGCTAAATCTTTCTTCCTCTGCTCTGTGTCTCCCTGGGCTGGATTCTTTAGTGCAAGACTGTCAGCACTAGCACACTTCTGGCACATCTGGACGAAGCACTTGTGACAGCAAAACTGGAATTTAGGAGGCTCTGGGAGCAGTGAGGGAACACAGCTCATTGATGGAGACCAGTGGGTCTCCATGACAGAGGTTGGGGTGAATCCAATATAGTCAGGAAAGGCAATACCTTGTGAGTTGATACAAACATTTTCTTGAAGACAAAGGAAAACACTGCTTTTTTGGAACAAATGGCCTTCTTCCATCCCTCTTTTGTGTCTCTTTTGTGCCTTTTGTTACTATAATAGACTGTGTTTCCAAAGGATTGGGAAAACTGTTTTCATCGCCTGCCTGAGGCCATAAGCAAAAGGGATTTTAATGATTAAATTATATTGGCTGGATGTTTAACAAAACTACTTCCCATGTGGGTACAATTGGCAGCCTCCACAGAGAACCACAGTGGACATAATCCTTTTTCAGCCAGGACAGACAGCAAACATAATATGTCATGTAATTTCTGAAGCCACTTTTAACTTCTGTAACTCTACACTCCACCAAAAGGGAAAACACATGGAGTGAGAAAGGACATCTCAGTGAAACTAGTCTATCATCCCAAAAAAGGGCAAAGTCTCTGCTTGACACTGTCAGTCCAAGCCTCCACAATGGAAACTTGGAGGAAATAAGAGGTACCACAAGTCCCACAGCTACTCCTTTTTTCGTCTTGGTTACATTTTATCACTATA
>VZTB01009302.1:26957-54516 GCA_013397245.1 Thryothorus ludovicianus
AAGTCCATACAATTCACAGTATTGTTATAGAAGCGTTCTTGAAACTGTTGTGGAATTTGGGAAGCCAAAATTTGTGATAATATTTTCAAACATGATTTCCATTAAAGGTTTGATTTGAAAAGAATCACTGACTTTTGCAGCCAGAATTGTGAATGTTTATGTCAACAACTTTTTTTTCTCAAAGCTCAGCTTTGAAAGGATATGGTTTTCATTACAATGTGTTCTGTGTTCTCATTTTCATCAGCCCCACTCCTAAAGATCTGATTGCTTTTTTGCTCTTCTCTGTCATTGGGGATGCCAAAAAAAGTGAATTGCCAATGGGTTCCTTCCCTTCCTTCCTTCCTGCCTTCTTTCCCTCCCTCCCTCCCTTCTCTTAGGTCTAACAAGTGACCAGAAAAGTGCAGAGAGGGGAGGACTGGTGGTACACAGACACCTGTAAATGAAAACCACCCACACACTTACACTGTCACTTTTGCTGAAGTCAACTGCAATAAAATCAATATTGCACAAAGAGATGCACCTCTGCAGCTGTGTTAATGCCATATTCTCCCGGATGGTAGGGAGTTCCAATCTAGCCTAAAAGCAAATCAAAAGACCTCTCCTGAATCTCAAGTAATGTCTGATTTTACTGTTTGGATTCAGAAGAAGTAGGGCAAAAGTCTCTGGACTCCCACTGCTGTGAATCAGGTATGGTTGTGCAAAGCCAGGCAGACAGCACTGCTGAGAGAACAGTGTAAGGCAGCCCAGAGCTGAGCAGGCTCCCTGTGCCCAATTTTGAGGCTTCCAGCCCCTCTCTGCTGGCAGAGGATGGGCCTGGCTGCAGAGGCTTGGCCAGGGCAGCAGCTGTCCTGGTTCACAGAGAACCCAGCAGGTTTTATTTTCTGTGGACATTTCTCTCTATGCTTTATTTTAGTTTTTATGATATGCAGTTACGTGTGGCATTCCCTTACCCCTGCAGTGATTATGGGAAGCAAGGAACTATTTCTGCACACAAAGGCATCTGGGGGTCTCCACAGCCAGCACTGCATCCATCTCAACTCTGGATCCTCTCTCCTTGTGAATTCTCCCAGGATCCCTGCTGCTGGGGTTTGCCACCAGGCAGGCACCCCTCTGGTGATCAACACTGGCCTCCCATCCCTCTCTTGCCCAACACAGGGCTGGCAAAAACACTGGAGCTGGCAGTCGTTCCCTTTTCTTAATCCTGGGATGTGAGTGCCTGAGGCAAAGCCCCTTCCCGTGGGACGGAGGAGTGGCCCAGTCATCTGGATATACAGACTGTGTTAACTCAGACTGAACAAATTAGGACAAGACAAAAGGGACTAGCAAGGATTTTCCCATTGTTTCTCCCAATTCTTTTTCTCCACGCAACGAAATAAATGGCTGTAGGCTACATGCAGAGGCTACTAAACCACTTTGACACAAAACTTTTCAGGCTTGAAATCCCAAATGAAAGTCAATCTTGTATTTCTGTCTGCTCCTAAGCCCTACAGTTACCATCCAAATGTCATTCTGCATAAAAACAAAGGCTCTGAAAAGGGGATGGGCAGGGAGAAAATGAGCAACGCTCTTCACAACCTTTTTTAATTATCATTTTACCATTCAGTTCTTTATCTCAGTAGTTCACATATAGCAGCTGTGAACTTGCTCCAGCTTAAACATCCACTTGAAGGATGGGGTGACTGGGATGATGTAAACTTCCAAACTAGCCCATCTCCTTGGGACCATCAGCTGAGGTCCCAAATGTGGTCCTTTGAATCAAGTAATTTACTGCACTTAAGCATTACCATCATTGTGAAATTCACCTTTTGAAAGGGTGAAAAGCCAGTCAAGAGCCTTTACCTCCAGTCCCAGTTCTCATGCACGCACAAGATGTCATCACACCTGCGTGTCCCTGCTGCTCGGTTCTGGCAGACGGGAATCGGCGCAGAGGAAATCACCCAGAATGGCTCGAATTTCAATAACTCGTCCCTCGCAGCATCGTGCTGTGTGGAGGTGAGGGGTGGCCTTACCTTGGAGCTGCACTTGTACAGGGGGTGGCTGATGGAGTCCACGTAGTGGTGCCTCATGCAGCGGCTGGGGTCGGAGTCCATCAGGAAGGCGCCATCTGTTTTACTGTCCGTGTCTCCCAGCATCACCAGGAGCGAGAGCATGGAAATCGAAGCTGCGAGTACATGATTTCCCATTGTCGAGGAACTTCTCGCCGGCAACAGCAGAGGGAGGTAGAGCATTAAAAACCCTCCGAATTCTGAAAGCCAGTTCCTTTCCAGGGTGGTGAAAAGTCTGGTTTAAGTGTCTGAGCTGTCATTCTTCTTCTCAAATTGGAGTCTGACGAGATTGTAATCCATCAAAGAATCTCCTGCACAGATGGAATAAAAGCAAAATAAATCACAATCCTGAGGAAAAGACCTCTAGAGAAAATAAATATAAATAATATTAAGGCACTCAGGACCTTTTGCTATCCAAAGTATCTTCTCAGAGCGAGCATCATTGGCACGGTATGTAGGGAATGTGGCCTTAAGGAAGGAGATGTTAATGCTGCCTCGTTAATTTTAGCATTGTTCTGTCATTTCAGGGAGTACCTTTTAACTTTTAACATCACAAGTAGTGCAATGTCATTCTTTACCACTTGGTGATGACCCTGTTGTGTTCCCCTCAAAACTGGTGATAAGCAATACATCAGAAATTTCTGCAAATCGGAAGGACTCTGCACCCAAAGAGGGGAAAAGCCTGGCTTTGCGTTGCAGATGGGATTTTCTGCCTAGGCAGCACATGGCAGGGCTGGAGGCAAGTGAGCTGTGGCTCTGGAGGCTGCTGGCAGTGCCCTGCAGCTGGACAAGGGACACCCCAGGGTGGAGGGGGGCTGAAGGTCCAAGCCAAGGCATGAGCAACGTGGTCCCTCAGCTGAGCCCTGACCTGCACTGCCTGAGGAACTACCCAGACCTCGGGATGAACTGTCCTGCCTTCTGAGTACCAAGCTGCCACACACACACACATGGACAAGCTTTCCTTGCTTACTTGTCAGGCAGCACTTGCTCAATGTCAGTCTCTTCCCAGTTGATTAAAGAGCAGCATCTGAAAAATAAATTTGTTATTCCATAATATCCAAGTACTATTCCAGCTATCAATTGGGAAGAAATATGTTCAGGTGGAGACATATGGCTGTCTACCCAGGCATCTGGGTTTCTGGTTCATGTTGGAGATCAGGAGATTCCCCAGGAAACAGGAACAGGACAGCCCCTGAAACACTGCCCAGGGCTTTGTACCAGCAGGGAAAGGAGAATGTCTCCATCAGCTGCTTCTTCACAGTGCCTTGATCCTTCTCACAAAGCCCTTAGTCCCAACTGGGTGATTAATTTCACTTTTACTACAAACAGATATAACTTGAAAGAGCTGTGAATTATCCATCTAAACACAGCCCGATGAAGGATAGTCAAATGATACTCATCAGTACAGTGAAAAGTGCAAAGACTTTCTGAAGAAATTTAAGATAAAACAGTTCCTTGCTCACAAAGAAATACTCCGGCAGAGCCTCTTGAGTATTTCAAGAGCTGATGTGTGCCTTTATTGCCTTATACAAGCCTCTTTCCAAACTGTTTTCTGGTTTGCTGGCAGTCCTCTAAACCAGCTGATACTCATCTCCCAAACAGCCTCCCCACCAGAGTGCTTGATGATTTGTATATTGCTTTAGAGCCTCCTCCAGCACTTCTGTGAGAGGAGTGCCTAGCAGTGACAAACACTTCCAGAGTTCATCCAAGTTGGGATGGCGCTGATGTGACATCCAAAATCTCATGCTGGGAAGAAATGTTATTAGGGATGCTCTGTGTGTTAGGGAGACAAAAGATGCTCTGTGTATTAGACATTTTTGTTGTTGTTGTTGCAGGCTATTATCCATGTGCCTAAGTAGGAAAGGAAAGATTTTGTGACAGTGGGTTTAAATGACAATATATTTTTTTTTTCCCAGAGCCTGACATATGACCTGGTAGAATTTCCTCAGCAAATGGAACATTAAAAATATGCTATGTCTTTGCAGTATAAAAAACTTAAACAAACAACACTAAACACTTAGGATCTCAGATATATTTATGCACAGCCTCATTCATGTCAATAAATATCCCTGCAAACATTTTTTCAGCACAGGAGAGAAATCTCTCGGTCATGGGAGCTGGGACTGACTCCCTCCCCAAAGTGAACTGTGCTACTCCAGTTCATGCAGATGATGCCCAAGGATTAGCTAACAGGAGGAGGGATGCACTATTATTTTCTCCATGTTTAACCTTTTACCTACATTCCTATTCTTTTTTATAAAGAGGCTGACCAAAACATGCTGCTTGGCAAGGTCTCCCTCCAACATAGTTAATCATTATTACACACCCAGTAATTCCCTCTCTGTCCAAATAAATTTACTTGATATTAGACGGTCTCATTTCATGTGATATTACACCCAGGGATCCCCATTTCCCATTCTCTCCATCCCACTGTTAATTCTGTGCTTCTATATCTTTCCATGGTTTTGATCAGTATGATTTAATACAGTGAGAGAAGTCTGAAGTCCTGGCTCAGTTTTCAAAGGCTTATCTCCCTAGTTTTCTTCAGGAAATAATTGGATGACACAGAATCTGCCTCACGAAAACACTCTGAGAAAGCTGGAAAGACACAGGGAAAAGTGTGAGAAAAGGAACATGGCAGTACCTTCTTCAGGACAAGCACAGTACAAAAAATATTAACACTTCCACAACCTCTTAAAACTGCCCTGATACTTCACTAACAAAGAAATGTAGCAGGTTTAGGTAACAACACTTTGAAAGAAGTAAAAGGTATAACATATTTATAAGGAAAAAAAAGAGAGAAAACCATTGTAAATATGATCTATCTCTTGTGAAATAAGTTGTTTATAGACATACTGGTAAAATGTGTAGGTGTATCTCCTGACATTCCTATGGGAAGCATGCACATACATTTTTCAAGCACATATACTATATATAACATATATGGGAGAACAAGTCTTAGAGGGACATTTGAACATATGGAAGTTAGGGTGTAGATTTTTGATTCTGTAAAAAAAATAAAATCCAAATATTTTCACTTAGGTACATTACCATGATCAGTTATGTTGGCATGATATTTTCCATTTCCAGCTGATATTGTGCAATGGCATTTCACTTAGTATAATTATTATATTTTTCTAAGTTAAAAACTGCATTCCTTTTGCAATGCTGTCTGTAGTTATAAAATCCTAGATAACACATGCTATCAGGATTGGCATAAGTAGTTTCCACTCTATACTTCTGTCCAAAAACCAGAAGCAAGTACAATTGTGATCATAAATCATCATTGCAATGACATTTTGTTTTGTTTGGAAAACACACTTTTTTATTAAAATCAACAATTTCACAGAGAATTTCTTTTCTTGTACTTCAGCTGAGTTTTCCTCACTTTCTTTTCATACAAAAACTGTGGTAGACACCTCATCTGCCAAGCTAACAAAAAGGAAGCCTAAACTCTCCCTCTTTACAGCATCCTGTAAAGAAAAAGATACAATTGTGACTTCCTGTCCTCAGGCTGAAAATTTACTACAAAAATATATGGCCTAACAGTGGATGAAAATAACTACTTCACATTTTTTTCAGAATTCACTGAGATATGGGAAGTACATTTTGCTAGCAATGGCTCAGTGTCCTTTCCATATAACTAGTTTTCAGTATTTCATAGAGACATAAAATACTAAAGCTTGTTACAGCTGTTACCTTAAACTGCTACAGCTGCTAACCCAAAAACTTCAGGGAAAAATAGAAGACATCCCAAAGAAAAACCATATTACCATAGTGTCTCAGACTGTATTGCACATGGATATAGGCACAAAGTTGGGGTTCTTTTTCCAATTCCACATCCTTATTAACTGCTTTCTGAATAATAAAGGTTTCTTATCATAGTTTTGATATAATTTAGAGAGTGGTGAAGGCTAAGGTTTTATTTTGCTTTAAGGACAGAAGAACATTCCATCATCTGGAATTATTTAGCCAGTCACTTTGTGAGAACGTAAACAGAAATTCCCTTTTTGCTATGTATCTTGGAAAAAATAAAGAGCTGAGGAATTCTCCAAAGGTCTATTGGATCTGCACAGCTTTTACCCTGGGATGTAGGAAGGGAGAAGTGGAAAAGCTCTTTTATGGTGTATTTCTAGTTCTTCCCTGAGCCCCCCCGTATTAGGCATGCACGTATGTTCAGCTTGGCCTTCATTTGCTGGGCATTTTCTATGTCTGAAACTCCTGCTTGAAGATGAGGGTACCGTTTAAGCCATTCAATGCTATTTTGTGTTTTGGAGGCTGCCAAAATCCTGTTGAAGGAGCGGTGTGTGTACATAATTTAAGCCTGGCCTTGCATGCTGAGCATATTTAGTAAACACAATTACTTGGATCCTACTATGTGGTTCCCTCAATCTGAATTTATTATGTAAACAGAAAAGTTGCAAGACTACTCAGTTTCTCCAAACTCCAGACCTAAAAAAGTGTCACTAACCATGTATGAGTATATATATGTGCATGTGTGTCAATTCACTGCTGCTGATCTGACAAAAAAAAAGCCACAGAATTCTTTATGAGACGAAAATGGATTTCTCAAGAACTTTATCGAATTTAGAAGAGTTTCGATTTTCCAGGAAGATAAGGGTTTGGGGGCTTCACTTTCCAAGATCTGGATTGGAGTGGAAACAACTGTGATGGGCAAATTACTCAGTCAGGCTCCACAAGGGTTTTTTTCAGCAGGGTTAAATTCTCTGCTGCCATGACAAAGGCAGCATGGTCTGTTCCCAAAGATCCTTCAGCATCCACAGCACTCCAGCTGTGGCTTCCAGCCCACACAGTCATCCACACCATGCCTGGGAACAGCTTGGGAAGCTCTGAGAGCCATGGGACTGAATTGCACCAGTGACAATCTGAGTCATTCCAGAGAACAGTTCATGGAGTAGGAGAGGCAACCCTGGATGAGAGGCTGTGTCTGACCCTGCTTTCTGTAGAAGCACCTCAGAGTCTTTGTTGGTTCCAGAGTATCTTTCAGCTCTGTAAATAAATGCATTCATCCTCTTATCTAGCTATTTTACTGTGGCCATTTCTGTCCCAGAAGTGAAAGAACTGGCCTCCTTCATCTGCTATCAAAAATCCTCACTTCACTCTGCAGCTGCCTGTCAAAACACCTGACAGAGCCACTGAGGGGCCACATGGCAGCCAGGCAGCAGCAGGTGAACACAGGCAACCCCAATTGTCTGAGAAATGCCTCCACACAACATCTGAACAGGTTTCTTCCTATCCTGAGGCAAGGCAAATACCAAATCAAATATTTTTAGTGAGACCCTTGAGGTCTAAATAAGTGAATGTTCCCCTAAGGTCTTGTTGGGGTTCAGAGGGTTTGCTCGACTGACATCCAGCTGTGCTGGAGCTTGTCCCCTTCTGTGCCAAGGGGAATGTCTTCATCCATGGTCCAGGAGCTCCATCCACCCATTACAGAGCAGAGCAGTGTGTGCCTGCAAGGAGGGCACACAGCACACTCCTGGCCAGAGCTGGCAGCAGCTGGTGGGCAAGAGGAGAGGGAAAGGGAAAAGGCAGTAAGAAGGAAAACAGGCTCAAAAGAAGGAAATTTAAGCCTCTATATCTGGTTATCCATGGTAGAGAAGTCCATTTTCTGGTCCTGTTAAGGATGTGCTGAGAGAAACTCCTAGAAACCATTTTTTACTGTGAGACTTCCTTTAGTCTGTTAATATTTCAGGAGATGAATACCTGTGACTGTAAGCAGAATGAAAAGGAAAAAAATAGGAAGACCATGGCATGTGAAGCATTAGAAGCAACATAGCAATTGTGGCAAACATACTGGAAGCACCCTGGGAGCCTCAGCAATGGGGGATGAGCACACATGGGACTGATTCCCTGGGCTCATTTGAAGCCCCAAAACTGTTCCCATTGTGGTTTCCGGGTGCAAGAGGTGGAACAAATCCAGCTGAATGGCACTTGAGCTGTCAGACTTTGCTCTACTTTTGAAGTTCCCAAGAATATTTCCAGCTCTTCAGGTAGTAGGAGAGGGGGAGCAGGAGGTGCCTTCCTGCTCTGTGGTTGAAATAACAAACTCCAGTGGGTACTGCAGGCTGGAGCCCAGCCAGCAGACAGGCACAGGCCAACACTGAAAAAAGGGTTTAATGCACTCACAAAGAATGACTACTGGGGGACAAAAGAGTGCTTGTATTTTTATTCTTTCCTTTTCCTGCTTCCAGGAAGCTTTAAATAGATTGATTAGGGGCATGCATGGCATATCTCTCTAATGAGGGAGTAGAACATTTTAATGGTGAGGTGATGCCAGCCTTCTTTATTCTTGTGTCTCGCTGAATATCAGAGTAGTCATGGTCTGGTGTCTCAGACAGCAGAGGAATACAATTTTCCACTTGGTCATCCATCCAGAGGGTGCTGGATGGGATTACTCCTTGGTGAAGCACCAGGTGCAGAGCTCAGCAGTCTGGGGCTGCCCATCCCTCTCAGGAGGCAAACTAGCAAGGGTGGCTGCTGGCTACAGTGCAAGAGTTCCCAGCCAAGCATTAGCTATAGGATTTGCTTCAGTAATTACCTCTACTTCAGTCTTATGACCCAACATGAGGCAAAATTACTCTTGGCCACTTTACAAGTTGCTGAGAGGTCTAGGGCATTCAGGCATGTGTCCTCTACCTGTTGGAGTGTGTTACAAGCAGGTGGGCAGTTTTTGTTCTCTGTCTTTTGCATATTTTCCAGCCAACTCAAAGGTCTGTAGTTATCAATAGATGCAGGAGTAGGAATGGGTCTTTTTATTCTTTAACACTGAGCAAACACATCCCTGCCACTGGGACCAGCAGAGAGTGTTATGCATGCCGGAGACAGCACATGATTGAAGGGGATGTTCCCTCTCTTCTGACCCCAGGGCAAAATCCTTTCCTCTTTTATACACAGGCAACATTCAGACCACCATCCATATACCTCATCCTCTGATAATTAGGGAACCTAAATATCTGGCTCATGGTAACAATTCTGTGTTTTCTAACAAGGGGAGCAGCGTTCCCCTAGGTCCCACTCCCTTTGAGCCGTGCTGCTATGACAGCAATGTGATTGTCACTGCCATGGTATGCTTAACCTTTGCCAAACCAGAGCTGAGGCATTAACTCAGATCCTCAACCCACATGTCTTAAAGGGCAATGTAACCTGTGCTGCCTTGGCCCGACACAGTCTGCAGCTCAGTAATAACAAGCACGAAAATGTGACAAGCGTGAGCCGTAAAAATGATTGATGCAACCAGAAAAATAACAAAGAGAAGCTGAAAAATAGCAATGAGGAGGAGGAATTCCTGGGACCAGTGTCTCCATGGCACCAGCAGCCCCCTACTCTCACACCAGAAGAGAGGCCACACTCGCCTGTAGGAGAAAGGATCTCCATGCCACACAATGAAATTCCAGCAATCAGGACAAGGACTGATGGTGTCTGGAAGTGGCAGTGCCACTGCTACCCGGATAATAGTTTGAATTAGATTATGTGAGAAATGGAGGAATATATAGACGACCAGCTGCTCAAAGGCTTACTACAACCTTGCTTTTATTGTTCTGCTAAGTTAGAGGTGGGGCATCAGAGGGATTCCTAACATACCACTACTGAGAAATTTTAATATGTTCCACACTGACACATATAAAAAGGAAATAACAGCTGATCACAGCCAGCAGGGACTGCAACATCTCTTCATAGGCATGCACACAAGTATGGTAAAAGTGGGGTGCTCTTGGCTCAGACACCTGAGCTAACTTGACTCAACTAAACCTTTCTCCTGCAATTGAGCTGAGTTTCAGCAAAAGGATCGGCAAGTGTGAAGTCAGGCAGCAGAAAAAAAAAGGTGACCTGGACATGGCTATCCACCCCATCCTGAGATACCAGGACATGGAGAAGGGCAGGGGAGCTGAGAGGCAGAACTCTTAACACTGATGAAAAGAAACACGTGTTTACACAACCGACAATGATCCGGGGGAACAAGATATCACAGAGGGCAAGAGTTTAGCTGGGCTCAGTGAAAGGACCTGTCATGTAGGGGGGGGTTACAGTCACAGGGGTTTCATTTCTGAAGAGTTTTTGGAAGGGTTATAAACCCTCAGGACTCTGAGATTTCAGTGGAATTTGGGTTAGGGAAAAATCCTTTGCCCCAGCAAGTTACCCCGTAGCTGCTGCCACAGGGTCTTTGTGTCTTTCTTTGATGTGGCCACTTCCAGAGGTGGATTCCTCAAATAACAGGGGGCTACAGTCTCATGTAGCAAAACCTTCCTAGAACTCACAGGGGAAAGTCTCTCCTCATACTCAGAAGGGGTATGAGACAGAGAAATTTGTAACACTTATAATACAACTACCAAATATTTATAATTGTAATTACAATAGTGATTGGGAGCCAGGGAGGGGGTAAGAGGGTATTTTGTTTTCTTTTGGTTAAACAAAAGAAACACCAGACAAGTTGCAAAAATGAATGTCTCATTGGTTTCATGCAAGCTTTCACCATAGATAGTCAATTCTCTCCAAGTTCCAAGGCAAACCTTGAGCACTTCCTAGTGCATTTGAGAGCAGACAAGCCAGGAAGGGAACAAAGTCAGCCCCAGGAGAAATGGGGAATGGAGCCAACCTGTCCAGTGAGTCACAGCAGGCATCAGTGTGAGCTCCCAAGGAGGTGGCTTGTTTCCCTCCCACCAGGGCAAGAGACTGCAGTCCTGGCCAGGCAAGAAGGCAGATGCTACCACGAGACTCATTGGTGTGTGAGGGATGGTTCCTGCGGGGCAGATGGAAATTTCTTGTGGAAATCAACCATGCCTAAGGAGCTACCTGGGCTACTGCTACTGCAAACTGTACCCAAGACTGTCCACTACAAATATCCTGCTCTGCAAAGACCAGTCATCAACACACATTAATCTGATCCAAACCAGGCACTGCACAAACCCAGGAAACCTACATGGGACACCTTCAGGCAGAGAAATGAGCCTGTAACTAATCATCAGCAGCCTCTAATAATACCTTATCACTAAATCAAATTGCATTTTACTTTGTAAGCTTGAAATACCTATTCCTTCACATTTTTTTTTAACTGGAAATTCTTAAAGCGTTGTTTAATAATACAAAATAAGATTTCATTAGCAGCAAGCGGATATCAGTGTATATATAAGTCACATTGGGAATCCCCGATTCAAGTAGTTACTCACCAAATAGTTCTACTAAGGTTCAGGAAATTATTCATGTGTATAACTACTCACAAATATGAGTAAGGTCCCACAGCAAGAGCAAAAGTGAACATTGTTACTAATTCAAAAGGAAGGAGAAAAAAAAATATGTACAGGTACACTAAAATACAGATATTATATTCTGAGGAGGGACAAATAACAGCAGTGTGATTATCTTACTGCCACATCAGGTAGCTGGGTTCCTTCTATTAGAAAATTACTGCAATAAAGTACTGACTTCAAGTAAGTTTGTCTCCACTTTTGGTTTTAAATAATCATTTGCCTTCAAGTGAGTTTGTCCTATTACTGGTTTTAAAGAACCTTTTGCCAGTCCTTTTTCAACAGGCAGAGTTCCTTCCTCTCAGCCACAGTTCTAGAGCTTTAGGAACTGTAAGTAATATGTAGCATATAGAAAATATATTTTTCATCTCCAAAGAGCTGCAGAAACCTTAAGGAGTTACTCGCCATGCCACCTCTCCCAGGCAGAAAAAGCTAAAATGTGTTATGGGGACGCTATGGGAGAAATTTCAATGAACTTGCAGGGTAGGATGAGAAATCTGCCTGGCAGTCCCACTACAGTCAGTGCACACACACACACACACACACACACCCCATCTTGTAAATCAGATTTGTCACAAGAAAAGCACACACTGTGTGTGACACTGCAGCAGTAGCTAACTCAGTGCTGAGATTGGTATTTGTTACTCCGTCCTTTGCTGCTGGACCCATTCACCTGAACTTTTATAGGACGAATTCACTCACCTGAATCCCAGCGGGGAGCCGGGGCTCTCTCTCTCTCTCTTCCTCAGCCGCTCTCTCTCCCGGGGCAGGGTCCGCTCCCGAGCCTCGCAGTTTCCCTGCACTGACACTCGGTCACCGAGCTCACAGCGGCGAAATCCTCCTTTCGTCCCAGAGAAGCAGAGAACAGTCCTGCTCGTGCCTCTGGCGCTGACACACAGGGAAATGATCTGCCGGGAGCGGAGGGAGAGCCTCCCTCTCTCCTTCAGCGGGCGGTCTGGGGTCGCGCAGCATCCTCCGTGTCAGCTCCTCTGTGTGTCAGCACAGCCGCCACCAAACACAGCCCGGGCACCGCAGCACAGCCGGCTTTCCTTCCCAGCTCCCAGCCAACGGAGAGTGTGTGTCAAACCTGTCCCGATCCACAGCCAGCGCTGCCCGCTCCATCGGAAAAGCCTTGCGGAAGTTCGGATAAATAATAGCGTGCGAATTATGAGCGCTCCCGCCAAGCGTGAGGCGCAAAGCTAGAAATAAATATTGCTTGCAAATTATTCCGAGTACGCCAGCAGATTGCTGGCAAGAGAGCAGGAGGCGTTAAGTAGTGATAAAAGTAAAGAGTCCAACTTTAAAGCGGCAGGCTTGCCCGCGTTCGTGGAGCCCTAGAGTAGGGGGACAAAGGGGTGCTGGCCATGCCAGCGCTCTCTCGGTGGATTCAGGGCAGAGTCCAGCATGTCCATCCACTCCAAAGCCTCACAGCTGTGGCCAGCACGGAGCTGCAGGCTGGAGCTCAGCACGCTCACAGAAATAGGGGTTTAACCAAGCTGCTCAAAAGCACCCTGGGCTACCTATTTGACTGCACACACACAACCTTCAGACAAGAAGGACACAAGGATAAGGAGACACAGGACTAGAGCTGTGTTGATTCCATTTAAACACAGTTTAATTTTAAAAAAAGGTACAAGAAGAACATGTTTTTGTCAGATAAGGAGATTAAGCACACACTTTAATTCCACGTGATACTCAAAATCTGTAGGAATCTCTTATTTGCATGCTTACCTTTGGAAAATGCACCACTCCTTCCTTCCCTTGAACACTTCGGGGAGCTTAAAGAGGTCCTGTTACTTCCAAATGCTTTTGTTCGTCTGTCCCTCCCTCACATGGCTTGCCTTTTATATTTGCTACACACAAAAGTTAGGGCTGTTGTTTAAGAGAGAGAGGGAGAGAGAGGGAGAGAGGGGGAATGTCAAATGGAAAAGTGCCATTGCAGTCATATATCAATCAGGGCAGCAGCAGCAGCAGCTCGCTGGCAAATGGGAATTCCACAGAAATGTGAAGCTCTTGTTATCTGAGAAATCACAAAACACCACCAGCCAAGCTCCCCTCTGCTGGGACTTCTCATTATTGGCAAGCCAGGAAATAGAAGGAAATGTAGGCGCGTTTTTAATTGCTGTTATTGTTTCAGATCTGGAGATAAGGACGCTGTGGCATGTGCAAGCCAGTGGAATATAAATCCTGAATTAAATTCCTTCCTAAGCAAATGCACCATGTGCAAGATAAAGCAAATCACTGAGAAGCAAGGTAATGGAGCTAAGTGAAGAATCTGACAGTAATGATTTAAAGAATTTGATAACTGTTTGCACTTGGAAAATATCCATAGAAAAACTACCTGCTCCCTGGATTACTCATTAATCTCCGTTTTGTTTTTTTTTCAGACCAGTTTTTCTTAGGCCTTTTTTACCTGTGATTAATCTCAGATATCCTTAATTCAATCTGTGCTGCTTCACTACAATTGGTCAACTAAATCATCTGACATTCCCTGGCTCTCCAGTTGGGTAAGCAGGCGAGTATTTTCTGTATAAATACTTGTCTGCAAATCTGCAATTCCCCTGATTCAGACAACTTGCCCTGGAATTCTGGAGTTTCTGTCAAATAAACTCAGAATTTTGCTCAGAGAAAAAAACATTGTCTTTCTACTTTGCACACCTTTCTCTGAAGAAGGCCAAGTTTGAAAGAACTTATCCTTAAAATATTTTGTAAAATAGAATGAGTATAAGAAAACAAAAAAATGAAACAAATATGCCCTGAGAGGCTGAAGTCAGGCTCCATCCACTGGAAAACCCTTACAAACTTACAACAAGCACATCAGAGCTCTGGATGCACCAAATCCTCTTCTCCCCAGAGGAGGATGTTCCACTTCCCTGTAGAGTGCCCTCTCGTCATCCTGCAGGATTATGGGAATCACAGACCTAAGCTGGTTAATTAAAAAATAGGCAGCATAGCTGGATATTCACAAGCTGGATCTGTTCAGAGGCACTGGCCAGCAGATGGACTGGGTTCTGTGTCGATTGTGTTTGAACTCTAAAGGAAAGTTGGTATTTGATGGATGGTGTTATTAGCTAAATGTCATATGTGGTATAAGATCAAAGAACAGATGGGAATTATGCCTTAAAAATAGAATAATCTAAAAGGGCTTTTAGATGAGTAAACATCATGGAAACAATAAAGGAGACTTTCTTTGGCTTGCTTTGCTGCACAGCCAGGTTTGACGTGTGGGATAAACAAACAACCCACTTAGGACTGAAATTCTTAGGATGTGAGTTTTGATGCACATTTTTCCCTTCCTATTCAGTGTTCACGTTGCTTTGCCTCTTGAGTCAACCTTGTGTTTCTCTCCCTGACCAAATGTGTCCCAGCTCTCTGTTTCTTTACAGATGCCACTCAGGTCACCCAGGGTGGGTGGTGGCAAAGCTCATCAGCACCTTCACCTGGCTGTGACCACAGACTGAGACTGCTGCTCTGGCACAGCACACCCCTTAAACAGAGAGACTCCACACAGCAACCTTTTTTAATTTAGGCAACACCCTCCTTTAAAATGAAAGCTATTGGCCCTTTGGTCGTTGTACTGCTGTGTTGTCTGTCTTTTTCCACTGGCAAGAAAGTGATGTAAATACTCTGGTTACTTTCCCTAAGAACCTCCCACGTGCAAGATAAAGTAGCTTCTGGAAGAAATCCTCCAGGAGACAGTAGATATAGTACTCATGGTGCTCACTGAAAATGGTGTTTTAGGATTTTTTTACTGGCACTGCTTAGGCTTCTTCTCTTTGTTTCATCTGCAGATGACAATATCTGTATTACTTTTTTTGTTGGGTGCTAAACATACCCAGTAATTATCAATAATTCCTCAAACAGTGGTATTTTTGATATGTAGTGCTCGGGAGTTTGGTACCACAACATAAATTCTTAGTACAGGAAAATCAGCAAAAGTGACTTTCAATTTTTTTATCTTCAGCTTCCAGACTCTGTTTGGCAGCCAGTGGAAGTTAATCAGCAATTAATTGACTGCACAGCCTGGTGACTTATAAACTGACACTCTCATTTGTGGCCTTCTGAATGAACTTGCACACAATCACAAGCACGAAAGTAGAAACATCCAATGTAGCCTCCCCCCAACTCAGGAACACTGTGGCCTATAACTTTTTCATAGCTGTTCATAAATCTTTAGCCTCTCTCAAATGCTGTGACTTAATCCCACCCATAAAACCAGACATTTTGAAGAAACAAATAAAAGCAGAAAGAACAGGAGCTCAGAGCTCAGTTTTCAAAGGCCACTGGACATTTGAGATGACCCCAGATATAAGATAATATTTCCAGGAGATTTAAGGTATTCTGCTCCCATCAGTTCTGATCAGAGTTCCCTTCAAAAGGGGCTTATCTCACTTAGAAGTATTGGCCTGAAAACTAAATTTAGGCTCTTCCAGAAGCAAATGCAGAGTTTCCATTCTAAATTACTTTCAGTACAGGCCCAATTCAGATTGACATCAATAGCAGTTTTTCTCTCTGTGAACAACCATAGATATTCTGCTGACTCAGTTGAACTAAATATGTGTATATTTTTTTTAAGGAGAGAATCAGGTGACATAAATCCCTTCCTTGTAGTCTCAGGATGTAATTTTGAAGAGATAGAGATCCACTGCTTCATGGAGTTCTACCCACCTCCCTAGTTCAATCCCCATAAAGTGCATTTGAGACCTGCAACCCTATTTTTTATTCCATCACCGTATGACCGTAAGACTCATGTTTGTCCTCAGAAAAGCACTGGACTACCATGAGCTGCAGTTCAGCAGGACCCAAATGTTTACCCTGTTGCCATCATCAACCCCCATGTTCCTTCTTCAAAGGGGCAGGATTTCACCTCTCCATCATGCATGTGTTGTGAAATGCAATCAGACTCGTGCAGAAAACTCAATATTTCATTTTCATCTTAAAGATTTCCCAGTGCTACCGTTTTGTAACCTCCCCCAGGCAATTTTTACATTCTGAGACAGAAGGTAATAGACCTCAAAATCATCAAACCTGCTGTCAGAGCAGGTATTGCTTAGTATCTGTGCTGGTTGTGTCTGCAAAGACCAGGAAAGGAGCACAAAGGAGGGACAATCTTTAAATGTAAATACACACACTTATGCACAGACATAAACATTGCACCCTTTTGCTGGAGGGAGTGGGATGCACAGGAATGCAGTTCAGGGAAAGGCCAGGCTTTGTTCCATTACTGAATTGATGAAGGAGGGTTTATATTTGGGGATTGGCCATCAGTATTCCTCTCATAGTTGTGAATGTAGGAGGAACTGAAAGCATTGTAATGGCAATCTACAGCAACAAAAATGTAATACTTATTTAATGAATTTATACTTTGTATATATAAGAGGTAATCAGAATTCACAGAGGAAGTGTTTTCTATAATTTTAATAATAAAGATGAATATTAGAAAAATAATATTCCCAATAAATAAAACTACATAACCACATACAGCAATGAAGGAGCAGGTGGCACAGAAGTCTGTTTAGATACTCAGTGCTTTTCATCTTTCTCCCCATGGTGCTTTATCTCAGATTTGTTATGAAAGGATATTTAAATACCTAAACACACATAATCTTCTGTAAGCTAAATGGGTCTATTCTTTCAATGTTTATGTGTATTAATGAATGTGTGTTGTTAAGAAACAGTAAATGGAAATGTTTATTCAGTAATTTACACAAATACTGTTATTATAGCAAAGCTCCTGTCGTCTGGGGATAAGGCTGCTGTGGAGAATTCTGTGAAAATTAGGACTAAATTATACGCTTATTAATTTTAAGACAGAAAGACAAATTGCCTGTGGACAATATTTATCCTTTAGGCTGACTTGAAAATGCAGCTGCAGAAGGACCAGAAGTTGGTGTCCCCTCCAGCAGGAAGAAGCAGCTGCCCAGGTAGGGTCATCCCCTCTGAGGTGTGCAGCCCACAAGGCACAAATGGCTGTGGACTGTCAGTGCCCAGAAAAGACAAACTGAGGAGCCTGGCAAGGCAAACAGTGTGCCAAGGGGAGACCCTGGATGAACAATGTCTTGGCCCTGTCTGGAGGAGAGGTTGGTGATGCTGTGACATGGGAAGGTTTTCAGGAGTGATTTGGGCACACAAAGTCACAGCCAGGCTGTCCTGCTCTCACCAAGAGTCCTGATGCACAGTCTGTACAGGACAAGTGAAGAAGAAACCTGGATTCCTTTATATTTTTTCCCTCATGGTTGCCCACTCGGGTTTTTCCCCTAAATAACCATCAGCTCCTTGATCCCCATATCTCTTGATTATGTGGATTTAAACTCCTTGCCTTTTGCTCGCTCTCAAAATTTTTTCATCTGCTTTTAAAGCCCCTACAAGACTGCTGGCTGAGCAAGGGCCAGCAAACCCTCACTGAATAGCAAACACATCCTGGGGCTTCTTGCCTCCTCAGGCTGAAAATTGTGGGTGCTTTTGTTTCCCTCTGCAGGACAGCAATAGGATGCAACATTCCTGCCCAAGCACCACACCTCCTCAAATGTCCAAGAAATTCTCCAGAAACTTAGTTTTTTCTGTTATCTTGCTCTTAAGATTGATTGAATTTGAGCAGGTGGATGAAAAGCTGCAGGGAGACACTAACATCAGTGAGAAAAAAAACAACTCAATTCCTCAAGAATCATGCAAATAAGAGAGTAAAAATATCTCTGTTCTACCTTCAGGCTGCTGGAAGATGGAGACCCTTTTCCCTGGAAGAGATTGTTGTCACCCTGATCCCTGTCCCCATCCCCTTTGGAATGACTGGCTGGCCCTCTCTGGTGTCCTTTGCCACTGCTTTATGCCTAATGGAGAAAGAGGAAAGCTACTGAGTTTCCTTGAATTTCAACAACGTGGATCAACATTTCTGCAGACACTTGTGAGGTTTATCCACCCTTCCTGAAGGCAGCTGTCTCAGTTTCAGCTGGGGTCCCCTCTCTGTCAGTGGAAACAGCTAACAGGTACTGCCTCAAGGGCTGCTCATTTTGCTCGTGATGGGATGAGGTGGAACAGCCTTTTGGCAGTATCTGTTCATTGATAACACAAGGAGCCAAGAGTCAGCTTGTTTTAGTCATCCAGCTGTTGAATGCCTTTGTCTGGGCAGATGAACTCCACCTTTAAGATTGTTTCAAATTTTCTTATAAGCATGTGCAGTAGATGTTTAACACGCCAGCTAACAATTTGCAGTTGCACACAGGTCAGTGTTAAATATCACACTTTTTTCCAAGGCTGCAGGGAAAGTTTTGCATCAAACACTGTGTGATAATGACACCTGATGTGCAGTGTGCAATTTGCTGCATGTGTCTTCTATCTGATAGAGAGAAAAAGGATCTCTCTGTGAAAACTTGTAATATGTCAGAGCACCAAAGAATGTGGAAATTTCTCCAGCAGTTGTATCTCCACATTTCCACATGGGTGATGTGTGGTGCACCTTGAGCACCAACACGGATCTCTCTGCCCCACTCTCCCAAACCACAGACAAAAACATTTCTGCTGGTTCCTGTCTCCAGTGTTTCTCAAGAGGTCAGAGTTTGTCAGAAAGTCCTGAGCAGCACCCAGTGGCACAGCTGGAAACTTTGTATGAATACAAATGGGGGATTAAGGATTCTAAAAGTGGCTTGATGTAGCTTCCCTCAGCAGGGGTCAGATCCTGAGGGCTCCCTTGAAGCTTGCATGTCATTGAGCATCAAACTGCAGCTTCATTTCTAGGATGGCTTGCACAAGATAGAGAAAACTCTATGGTAGAGGAATATCCTCACTCAATTGAGAAAAGCATCATTGCCTTCCTCAGGATAATATCAAGTTATGATTGTGGTTTGAAAAACATTTCCATAATGACAAAAAACTACCCATGAATTTGTTTAGAGCTGTAAAACTGACCTGGCAAGAAACAGCCAGCCACTAACAATAGCAACCTTCTTTTATTGCAGTCTCCTGCCAATACCCACACAATATTGTTTTCTTGCAGTCAAAATGCAATAAGCAAAGTGGAGATGTTTTTCTATGCTATGTACTATGAAAAATTAAAGAGAAATCATTTGTCTATGATTCAGGTTTGTGTGGCTACTCCCTGTGCAGCACCTTGTGTTTTAAAAGGAAGCACTAAATGAAATCCAGTCTCAGCCAACCAGTTTGGGTTAAATCTGCAGGGCAGCTCATCGTATGGGAAGTTACTGAGAAGAAATGCTATTTAGAGCAGGAAATTGGTGATTCATAATTGACATTAACTCCAGTTACCCTCCAATGCTCATGCTGTACTTCATGTGAAATTATTATAAGGAAAGAAAGACCATTCCCTTGAGCAACTTCAAGTTAATGTTTAGGAAACCATTTAAATTACTATTAGGACAAAAGTCATTACAGTGGAATGGTCAGATGCTCAGACTGCACCTTCAGCTGCAAAGCCTGTGCATTTTAATACCTCTTTGTAGGTAGCTCCTCGGATATTTGGTCATTTGGGCTAATTCAATGACATTCTGGCTTCACCAGGGTCCCAGTCAAATCTCCCACCTACTGGGCAGAGCCAGAAACAAGCCCTTTTTGAGCAGTCCCTAATTGCACTGGAATGCAATGGAATGTAAAACTGGGTGTCCAGTTTTACACACACAGGTTCCTGTGATCCTGGAGGAGCCCCTGGAGGAGGTGGGAGCACAAGGATGTGCCCACACGCAGCTGCACGAGGACCTGGCCTCGAGGCAATATTGGGCCCGTACTGGCAGATGCCAAAATTACAGAATGATGCAATTCAGACAATGGAAAGAGACAGCCCAGGGACTGGCTCCTCACCTAATGAAAGCCAGCAATGCTCTGAGGGTTTTGCTGTACCCTGTGACCTTGCACCAGGGGCAAATCTGATGCCACCACTGCCTGGTCCTTGGCAGCTGGATGCTTTGTTACTTGGTCTACACAGCAGAGGTGAAGCTCACTGAAATTCCTCAGAGTACTGCCCTTTATTCAGTCCAAAAGGACATATGAACTTCATTATTCCACCAAAATGTTAGCCTAAAATAAGGAATTAAATAGATATTGCTATGGATTTTGGTGTGAGTAAAGCTGTGGCATCTTATGCAATTTTTCATGATTTCATATTTTTCTGAATAGAGACAGAAATATCTATCTAATATAGAATATGACTTAAGCTGCAAATGTAAATCAGAAGCAGGTTTCAGGTAAAAAAAGAGATTAAAGACTAATGAACTTATAAATTTAAGTACCTTTGAGCTTGAGAAAATCACTTTAAACCACTGCCTCATTAGTACCTTTAGAAAAGAGGGATTTGCATTCCTCTCTATAAGGAGAGATGCTCTGCAGCCCCAGTGCTGTGCATGACCAGGAACCCAGAAGAAAAGCCAGTCACTGTCCACACCTGGTCAAGTTCCTGGGGCCCTACGAACTCCACTGGATGCTCAGAGAGGTGGTAGATCATGGGAAACCAAAGCATTCATCATCCTCCTTGAGCTGCTGCTTGGGCTGTGGTAAGTGAGAAAACAGAGGGATTTTTTTGGGGGGTAGCAAGAGCATCAGCACCCAGCCTCAGAAACAAAACAAACTGGGAAAACATTCTTTGTGTGAGACCAGAGCTGCAAAAAGTTCTGGTAGAGCTGAAGCAAGCTGGATGCTGAAAAGGATAGCAGAAAGGAGTATCAGCTGTGATGTACTGAGAGTGATCATGATAAAGGGTGGGATAATTTGTAAGACAAGGGCAGGAGAAGAGGAAAGAACCATTTATTGGTGGCTCCAAATAATCTTCAGTTCTGCTGGGCAAAGGAATGGTTATAGAAATATGAGTCCTGTACTTCATCTGAAAGCTAAAAAGATAAATAAGAGGTTATCAAACAGAGGCTAGAAACAGGAAAGTTTGCCCTCACTTAGCCAAGCCAAAACTACAGCACAGTTCCAGGAGCTTCAGGAACACACCCCTGGCAAGGGCCTCTCTTGGAATTACTGCCTGGGTTAGAGCTTGGAGGCTACTGCAAGAAGCATTATTAACTCTGGAGCAAGGAACTAGGATTTCCCAAGCAGAGGAAGTCAATCAGAACAAGCTCAGGCTGATGAAAGGATGCACAGAGACTGAAAAGAGCCCTGGAAAGGAAGGCAAAGCCCAGTCTGCTGCAGTGGGAAACACTGAAAACCACATATTGTGTGCATACCTTGGCAAGCCACAGCTGAGTCAGCATTTAGGAAAAGAGTAACAACAATTCTCTTCTGGGAAAGAATCAATATAAACCTGTGAAGCACAACATGGGAGAACAGGGCAGTGACAGCACCATCAGAGGCAAGCTTATTTACAGGAGCTATGAAAAATGCAGTGGGGTAAGATAAAAGGACAACCAGCCCGTAGGCAAATGGCAATAATCAATTTTCAGCTGGACAGATCTGCACCAGATGATAAGGGTCTGACAGGGTTACGAGCACTGAGAGAAAAGCTACAGGCAGTGTGAGGGAAGAGAAGAAAGGGCTCAGAAGGACTGCTCCTCACTGAGGGAGATAAAGGCAAGTGCAAATGAAAGAGAGAGTTCACAATAATGTCAAGGATTTTTAAGATGTCACATCTTTGATGACAACCCCAGGGTGAGCACACTGGATCAGAACAACAGCTGAAATTGCTGAGGGGCCCCTTAAGCTGCAGAGAGAGCACAAAAACACCTCACTGACCCCATCTCCACACTGCCATGAGAATCAGTGGTCCAGGGGAAAACTCAGCCCTGGAGACACTCCACATCCATCCACAGGAAAAAATGTTGCTTCCTTAGCAAATAAGGAAAATTAAGTCATTATGAACAGGGAAATTTCTCCTCTCTGCCCAGAAGGAATGGCTTCCAGGAGGCAGCTGACAGCACGTATGACACCTGACATACCAAGGAGGGCTCTGATATTGAGGGTCCAGAGGAGGGACATGAAGATAATTGGAGGAATGGAACCTCTCACAGGAGAAGAGGCTGAGAAAATTTGGATTGTTTAGCCTGGAGAAGAGAAGGCTCCAAGGCAACCTTATTGCAGCCTTTCAGTACCTGAAGAGAGATTTAAATGGGAAAGAAATTTTAAAAGGGCATATAGGGATAGGACAAGGGATAAGGGCTTTAAACTAAAAGAGGGTGGGCTTAGATTATATATTAGGAAGAAATTCTTTGCTGTGAGGGTGGTGAGGCATTGGTATATATTTCCCAAAGGAGTTGTAGATGCTTTATCCTCTACTCAACATCCCTTATTTCCCTTGGCTGCACTGAGACCCTGGGTAGCTACAGCTTCTGTAAGAGTTGGTTGAGGTCACAATCTTCTCCCAGCCTGGAACATCTCTTTGGAATGCCTGCAGTGATGCTTTGGAACTGGATGGACTCACCCAGTTAAGCTCACCCCTTCCATTTCAAAAGGCCACTCTGGAAAGTAAAGCAGCCAGGCTGTATCCCTTGTCTGCAAAACAGGAGGCCTAATATGAATTCCATCAGTGAGTCTTCTAAATTCACACCAGCACTAAATTTCCCCTTCCAGTCATACAGTGATAGTACCTATCTCGGTATTTTCAATATTGATTGATCTAATAAACCCAGTTAATGGGATAGAGCAATTGCATTGTTTCAGTGCTTAAAACATAGGACTGTAGGATGCTGATTTCTCATGGTAATTTGGGAAGGAATGGTGGCTGTGCTCTGAACTTCCTAAAACCCTCTGGAGATTGGGAATATGATACCTGCTTGTACCTCCAATTTACTGTACTATTGTTGAACACAGAAAAGGGATGATTAATCTCTAGGAATTGGGGTTTTTTTCTTTTGTTGATGTTCTGCCTTAAAAAATGAGAAGTCTTCAAAAGTAGTTGTCAAAAGAGAGATTCACTCATAACCAACAAGGCCAATCATTTTAATGCCACAGAGCAGACCGTGGTACAATGAAGGCTCTGGGAATTGTGCACACAATAAATGCACCTTGGTCCCTGCTACGACAGCTGCAGTTCCTGTGTGCCTGAGCTGCCTGTCCTCAGATCTGCCACCTGTGAATAGCCCTGCAAACTCACCTTTCTGGAGCTTCTGAAGTGAGAGTTAAGGCTGTAGGGCCACACTGGAAGTTGATCAAGCCCATTAAACTACGTGGAGCACAAGGAGCTGCAGTGTAGATGAGGCACCACCATCTGTGGAACTGTGTCTTGTAAAGCTGCTCACAGGCAGGAGAAATCTCTGTCCTCCTTTCTCCACCCACATCTCTCTCCTGTTGTTATTGGGAGTGAATTGCAGCTTTCAGATCCAGACTACACCTTCATCAGCAGTGAAAAGTTGTAGTTCCGAGCCCCTCAGAGAAGGTTGAGGGCAGGGGAAATTTGCATCCACTGCTGGTCAGTGTGGAGCAGGATTCTGGCTGGGGGGGACGTGCCTGGTGCAGCACAGCCCCACCCAGGGCTCTGTGGCTGATGCAGTAAGATGTGTTCTGTCATGGCACAAGAGTTTACTGAATTAAGAGAATCAAAGAGTGAAGTCCAAATGAAACGCTTTTGCTTCTTCAGGGCAGAAATTCTCAAAATAATTAAAATCATGCCTTCTGATACAGAAATGCAATATCATGGTTTGATGACTTTGTTTTTCTAAGGATTTGGGTTGTGGTTTTTTCTGAAATTATTACACTTTCACAGAACATTTCATTTGCATTTGCACTGTACTTTCCTGTAGAAAATGATATCATTATAAAAGATAATTTATCTCTTCTGGAGTTTTGCAATAGTAAAAGTGCAATTCAGATTGTCTGTAGTTGTAAATCAAACACACTTATTTTAATGGCCTGGTCTGCAGAGCTGGAGAGACCAGCTCCATCCATCCAGTTTGTAATGGATTGATGAACATCCCTGCTCCCCACAGCAGTCTCAGACTGCTCATAACACTCAAGCATTGATGTCTCTATATGAACAGTTTCTTTAATTACCATTGCCAATTCTGATTTTCCAGGTAAAGGCAGCCACCTTGCCTTGCTCAAATGTTGAAATCGGTTATCACCTGTCATGAAGGACAGAGTCTCTTGGCATCCTCCTGTGCAGTGAGATATGCTTTGATCTCAAAGCATTCTATCTACGGTGCAGTAAGACAAAGCACCACCTGCTATGAAGCTTGACAGGCTATATAAAATATAATTTATGTACATTACCATCTTGTCTGACATAAAAGAATCACATGAGAGAACAAGAAGCAAAAAAAATTTGTAACTGTAGTCGCAGGCACAAATATCTTTAATTTATGACAGACTTAATAAAGTGGGTTTTCTCCCAAATACATGACTCTTTCCAGGAGCTGTGCAGTGACTTCATTTATATGGTCTTAAATGAAAAGAATGCCTGTAGTCAACACAGTGCAACCAAATGAAAAATAAAAAGATCCAGAAGATCTGATAAACCTGTCTGGTCAGTCTCAGATGTACAAAGGACCAGAAATCTAAAGATAAGAGCTAAATCTACCAGACAACATGTCATTAATCTTCAGATCTTCAGATGGTAGAACTCCATTAGCAGCAATAGCCCAGCACTCTCCCAGTTGCACAGGAATGAGCAGGAGCTTTGGAAAGATGAGTTCCAGTACCCACCAGCAGACACCACCAAGTCCAGGTCCCTCAGATGATCCAGAGGTGCCATCCAGCTCCCAAAAGGAAACCAAAATCCTTCTGTTCATTAGCATATTCTAGGTGGGCAGGGGTCACCTTAAAAACGGGCAGAGGGAAAACAAGTGTTTGCAGCCTGAAGGATCTGGTGGAATGGGCTTGGGGAGGCTGCAGGGTCAGGGATGGGGCAGTCCCAGCAGCACTTTGCAGTCACTGCTCTGGGAGGGTCCAGGCACAGCCCTTCATGAGATGCAGGGCATCAGGATCCTGCACTTCCATTCCTTTATAGACATGGCATGTTTGTGGGGCACTGTCTTTCAGGCAGACCAAGGAGATATTACTGCAATGGCTTTGGGTATTTGTCATTTCTGCTGTGTCCCTGAAAGCATTTTGCTTTATATCCAGGGTGAGGGTGAAGGTCCTTGATAGACAACAAATTCCTGTTTGCCATGATGCATGCTGCAATACTCAAAAGTAAGACACAACAGGCACTTGTGAACCTCATTTGGAAGTTTTCATTCTGGACTTCAATTCACACTAAGGTTGGGGAGGATGAACAGCCCCTTCAGCCCCTGTGCAGAAAAGTCTGGCTGAAGCACAGTCTGGCATCCTGCTTTACCCTTACAGAAGGGTGGCAGGACCAGCTGAGAGCATTTCTCCCCCAAAATTCACTTCCCAACTTCGACCTTTGTATCCACTGCCCTCCCCAGGAACGTGCAGTGGGGCACTACCACCCACAAAGCCATGGGGAAGTCTTGGCATCTGGAAACTGAAACCCTTTGTGAGAAAGCAAAATTCAAAGGGGACGGTTGGAGCAGCTCTGACTCTCATTAGGCAGCAATGAGCTTTCTCAGGAGGGCACTTTTACCACAGCCCAGGAAGGGAGGGGAGAAAAAGGATTTATGCAAGCTCTCAACACATCCACGGGATGCCTGCACTGTCCAGCCACCCTCCAGGCACCAAACACCAAGGACCAGAGAGTGACTGCCTTTGGGATCCATGGGGTCTTGCAATTCTGAAACAGAAGATCATTTTTGCATATATAGGTCTGGAAAGGAGCACACAGGATTGGAATTTTTCAGGAATCATTGCATGATTTTTTTTTTTTAACCTGTTCCATCTGCACTCTATCACTCCTTTTCTCAAAACAAGCCAGGGTTTTTAGATCAATTGTAGAGATGGCACAATTTTTTTTTCCCCCTTTGCTGTGGAAAGGGTGAACACATAGACCAATGCAACATTCACTTCTCATTTAGATTCAAGTACAGTGCCAGAAACTGGTAGCAAGGGTTACTCAACCCTGCAAAGTGGAATTTTTTTCTTGTTTGCTTTCCAAATGAAAAATATTTTTCAGTCTTGTTTTTGATGAGGAAAATCAACATATCTATTACCCCTTCTACATTTTTTTTTATTCTCTCAGTATAAACCTCTATCTTAATGCAAGAACTTCAAAGAAAGCCGAAGTGATTTTTTCATGTTATGAATTTGCCCAGACATTAAACATGTTTAAATGTCATCTTCCATTTTCTGTTACATCCTTATAAATTAGATTATCCTGCTACTGTTCTACAAATTTGTTTTCAGGAAAAAAATTCCAAGCCCCATTTCTTGCTTTCTACTAAATTTTGAAGTTTGTTCTTCCTGGAACCAGAACAAAAATGGTTCTTATTATTGCTAGGTTGGAAAGAGATGTGACTGAAGTCAAGTGGGTGCTTGGTGGGAAAAGGGAAAACAAGGCTTAAAAGCAGTCTTGTATTTACTGAATCTCTAATTTTTGACTGTACAACCTACAAATGCTGTTGCGAGCCAAGCCTGACGTTTATACATTTTCTTCTGACATTTGAAGATTAAGTAAATCATGTTTATGTGTGATAGTACCAGCACACACCTGACTCCAGTCTCTCCCACCTCTGCAGGACCTGTCACCAAAGGGATGCTATGGAAACAGCATCAGGTGGAGATGGCCAGGAGCACACACCCAGGAGACCACCACAGCCAATTAATCTCCTGATTAAAGGGAGCATTGACAAAATCTCCAGCTCTGCTTCCCCTCTGTGCTGTGCAGTGGCTACAGGTCTATGTTCATGTGCAAATCTACCTGATAGGCATGTCCTTGTTATCTCTAGATTTGTGTTTATTTACCTCTTCAATTTTTAGTAAGGGTACAATTAAGGATACCAGGTCTTGGCTGCTGTTTGTTTTGTAAAATAAACATGAAGCAGTTGACTGTAAGTATTGAGTCTGCAGTGCTTTACTGAGGTCTGATTAGAAAACCACTAAAATCCCTTTAATTGCACTTCACTTTCTAAAGGCTTCTGAAAGGTATCTGAGGTTGGCTTGCAAAAGCAGAATATTTACCTTGCCTTTGTTGTCATTTACTTCTGATCCTGCTTCATGTGGCTACAAGTTCATTTCAGCAACTTTTGCTGAGAGTGAGAACAGACTCCAGGGTTGTTTTTTTCCCTGAGGATTCCCATTCTGTATGGAGAATGAAGAGAGCTGAATTAGATATGGATGAAGAGAGGAATGGGAGGCAGAGAAGGAAAGAAGGAATGAATGAAGGAAGAGAGAGAGAGAAAGAAAAAAGAAAGAGAGAGAAAGAGAGAGAAAAAGAAAGAAAGAGAAAAAGGGAGGAAGTGAAAAATAAGAGATCGG
>VZTB01009302.1:54651-126872 GCA_013397245.1 Thryothorus ludovicianus
GAAAGGAGGAATGCAAGGAAGAGAAATGTAGACAAGAAAGTGCAAAGTGTTTTATAACCTTGATTTAACACCCAGTCTGAGCCAGACCTGTTATACAGAATATGTTTCCTTGGGGGTTTATAATGCAGCTACTACAGAGAAACCAGCATGATCTGACACAGCATGAACTATTCAGCAGCCTAGTAAAAAAAAGAATAGCTCATAATGACAGGAGAATCAAACTGTTACTGTCTGGAATGTGAGATTATAAAACGTGAGATGATAAAATATCATGATCCAGATTGAAAATCAATATATTTGTTAAAGTTGCTAGCAAAGGAACACGGACTATTGGAAAATAGTCGGTACATTCCCTACAGCTGCTGCCAGCATTTTTTGGATAAGGCGAGAAGTTGCAAGCTTAAAGTAAAAATAAACTAAAGGGTTCTTATATCAATCCAAAGTATTCAAAAATAGAAAGTTTAATGGGAGGAAAGTAGTGAAAACCCATAGTGGAGGGGTGAACAAAGGTAACTGGAGCACTGATATCTCAAAAATAACAGGTACATTACCCTTTCCTGGAGGGGTTCTCAGAAGGTGCTTTGCTATAAGGCAATGCCCCTGTAAATATTTAAAGGGATTTGCTGTCAGAAACTCTTGGATTAAGAAATTTTACATGCTCCAAGTGAAATATCAGAGAGAGAACTAGCCAGCTTGCCATTACTCACTGGGGTTGGTGCAGGCAAGCAATAGCAGTGAAGTATCCCTGCTCAGGTAAGAGTTTAAACAAATGTTTAGACTGTGCCTATTGCTTGAGTGTTTATTTAAGTAATTTGATACACCCAGACCAGACTAATGAAATTCAACTGCTATTCATCCCACCACACAAGTGTTCTCGACAGCATAGATAGGAAAGCAAATAAGATAAAAGGAAAGGTGAAATAAGAAAAGAGGTGCTGCTTACCTGTGCCATGCATTTTCTTTTTTTTAAATTTTGTTTCATGAAGTCATTTATAACCAATTCTTGGCACGGTTTGTATTAAGTCTGGATCACAAATGACACCTACCATGCAGCTGTTAACATCTGGCACCCAGGTGTGTGACTGGTGTTTGCCAGGAGCAGATGGATGCCCTAGAGGAATCTTCCAGTGCAGAGACAGAGGAGGAAAGGGTGAGAGTCTTTAGTGTTCCCTACCTGTGTTCCCTCCCTGCAACACCTCCTGTTATGAAATACAAGCCAGCTTGCATGGAAATACTGATTGGAAAAGGCTCCAGATTTTCCTCTGAGGTAGTGAAAAGGGTAGTAGTGAATACATGAAGGAGTACAGGGCAACTTGACTAGAAAACACTGAATTGCTTGGCAATCCAGGTAAAGCTTCCAGCAACAGGGACTCAGGGTACAGCCTTTGGCACACCAAGGATCCTTCCGTGTGGGCATTAAAAAACTCTTTATGATGCAGAGCTCAGTGCTCCTGTTCCCCACAGGCTCAGGGGCCAGCCCTGGTTCTGAAAGCCCTTCCACCATCATCAGAAACCAAGAGCTGGGTCTGACTGAGGGCAAACCTAGAGGCTGAGGGGAGACCTTTATGCACTCTACAACTACCTGAAAAGAAGCCTCAAGTTGCTCTGGGGGAGGCTTTTGTTGGATATTATGAAAAATTTCTCCACAGAAAGTGTTGTCAGTCATTGGAACAGCTGCCTAAGGAGAGTGGTAGAATCACTGGAAGTATTCCAAACGTGTGGATACGGCACTTGAGGATATGGTTCAGTGATGAACATGGTGGCGGTTCTAAGTTCACAGCTGGACTTGATGATTCTAAAGGTCTTCTCCAACCTTAAAGATTCTCTGGTTCTGTGCAGACCTGACTGGAGAGCAGGACTTGTGCACACCTGATAATGTGGGGCCTGCAAGGAGGATAAACCATGTCCTGCCTGCATTCTCCCACCCATCATCGCCTGAGAAGGCAGAAAGCTGCAGGGCAGGAGGATGCAGGAGGCAGGATGGGGTGGATGAGCAGGAATTCACCCCTTGCATTACCAGCCTGGCACTTTCAGAGCCAAGCACATCGGGGCTTTGGCAGGGGAGCTTGTTGGAGAGGAACAATGCCACAGACATGGGTGTAACAAAGAGATCTTTGTGTCCACGATTGGCCTGCAGCACAGGATCAGGACTTCCTTTCAGGCTGGCTGCCTGGAATACTGAAGGAGGACAAACAGCTCCCCGAGTCAGAATAACATGACTGAAAATCCCAGTACATCCCCCGGGCTCCCTGCCTGTGTGACTCCTCAGCTGTGCAGAGACTTCTTCCTCGGTGGGAGGATTGGAGTGGAAAAGAGGGGCAGGCGTGGGGGCTCAGCAGTGGGCAGAGCAGGAGCTCTTTGCATGCAGGCACACGTAGCTCTGGCTGTCAGCATCCTGGCTGCCTGCAGAGGCTGCCTGGCTGCAGATTTTGGGAAGCTCTGTGGCACATAAAGGTTGCGCTGAGACAACAATCCTAAATTCAGTGCTTTTGCTCTCCTGAGCCAACAAAAAAAATCCACTCCTCCTCCAGCTTTGACAGATCAACTGCTTCTAGATTTCCGGATTAATTATCACAAGGAAGAGAAATTATCCTCAGGCCTTCCTCACTCAGAAAGCTGAGGACTTTTCCTGTGGTCTCTGTAAAATGAAGCACCCCAAATTAGCACCATTCATGCTGCCACAGCCAAGAACTGCTTGTTCAACTACATTCCCAGTAAGAGTGTTGCAGTCTCTCTTAAAAACCTACAAAATTCAATTTTTTAAAATTTTAAAACCCCGAGATTCCCAACTCAAACACAACAGCAAACTCAGCCACTGCATCTCTGACTCCACCAATCTTTTTCAATAAATTTAGGTCACAGGAACCCAGTTTAGCCCAAAAGAGTCCAACTTCTTTATAAACCAGCTTCACAGAAGATTTTTCTTATTAAATGACTATGTCACAAAGCCTATGCTTTAACCAACAGTCAGAAATCACATGCTCACCAGCTGAATTGGGAGCTTGTATTTTATTTTCAGTTCCCATCACAAATTCAGTCATCAACAATGCCATCAAGCTGTCTCTGAAATATTCTTACACCTCCACCAGCTTCAGGGCTCCATCATTAGTGAAGTGAGACCCTAAATCTTCCATGCACAAGCATGCCTGCAGATGAACATACATATTGCCACTGAACTCTCAACCAAATGTATTCAAAAGATATCACACTGCTGAGCCTTAAAGGAGACTCTCAGGGACCACTTGGAGGAGAGCAATGAAGGCACTTGCTTTGCTGGTGTAAGACTGGGCTTTGCCTGATCAAAAGAACTGCCCTTACTTACAGTGACCTCACTGTGTCCTCAGTGTCCTCATGGGGGGAAGCAGAGGGGCAGGCACTGATCTCTTCTCTCTGGTGACAGGACTCGAGGGAATGGCATGGATCTGAGTCAGGGGAGGTTAAGGTTGGATATCAGGGAAAAGTTTTTCATCCTGAGTGGGTTTGGGCTCTGGAGCAGGCTCCCCAGGGCGGTGGTCACAGCAGAGAGCTCAAGAAGCATTTGGACAATGCTCTCAGGCACAGGGTGTGACTCTTGGAGTGTCCTGTGCTGGGCCAGGAGCTGGACTCGGTGGTTCTGATGGGTCTCTTCCAACTCAGCCTATTCTATCTGGAAGCAGAAGCTTGCTTTAGTGCAGAAATCCAAGCCAGCAGACTGCCTCTATCCCTCAGGTTTCACATACTAAACCCTAATGGGATCCAAATGGAAAATCATCAAGTAACTAAAACTAGCAACAGAATGCCATGTGTTTTGAAAGAAGTTTCCCCCACCATCTTATTTTATAACTTCAAAATAACTGCTACCCTCAACAAACTCATAACCAGAAACAAAACAAACTGAACCTGCCTTCAAAAAAAATTAACAGCAACAAGCAGAAAATAAATAGCCTGTAAACCCATTTCTGCAGGCACTGCCACAAGTGTCCTCCAAGCAGCCTCACTGCAATCCTGGGAGCCTTAACATGCTCCCCATGGGACCTGTCACACACCACACCTGTGCACTACAGGACTATGGAAATTCTGCAGTTGAACAACATGAATGTGCTGGAGTGAACTCTGCTGGACAACCAATAAAGGACCAGGGCAGTTAGCTCTTAGAGGATATTTTTCACTGTTCCCATCAACATCTTAAAGGACCATCCTGAAAAGTGGCCTCTGATACAACTCCAGAAGGCAACACTGGAAAGGAAAATGCCCAAATCTACTAGAGTGAAAAAAAAAGAAAAATTATGGACTCAACAAAGTCCATATACTTAAGTCCTACTTTGATCTTCCTTCTGTCTGGATGAATGAAGCTCATTCCACGTGGGCTGCCTGCCAACATATTTCCCCCTCCTTTTCTCTGAAGAAATGAACGTGTTACCAACTTCCTCTTGCTAAAACCTCATCTGGTCACAGACTGGAACCACCCTTTTTCTCTCAGGTTGACTGGTCATCTGGCACAACTGTGTTGAACAAAGAGTTATTGTCTCTCACCTGTGTTTCGCCTTCCTGTTTGGAAGATGCTGCTACTGGTTTCTGAGTCATGAGGTGAGAGTTGTGTGTCTACCAATACAATTGTCAGTTTTTTGGTTTTGTCTTTTTTTATTTCAGCTGGTCTAATGAAACACTTCACAATGCTCTTGAGCCCTTCACCCCACAATGAAGTGTCTAGGGAATACTGCTGGGGAAATACACGTCAAAAACATGAGTGCCACACATCTTCCTTAGGCACAAGGAACAAAATTCAGGTGCTTCACGTGCACATCGGCCTGTGCTGAGTGAAAAATGAAAGATTCACTCAAATCAGGTAGAAGGTGATAGACATTCTAACAAAAAAAATCAGGATGGAAAGCAAATTGTGACCCTGAGAGCTGGGACAAACTCCCTGCACCCACCCCTTGTACCATAGGGAACCTCATCCCTCGTCCAGGAGCTTTGCTGCTCTGGCTGTGCCTTATGACACCCATGGCAGTGGCTGCTCTTCCCACCAAGCCCATGCCCATGTTTCCCATGCAGTGACAGGCCAGCTGCAATCCTGTGTGCTTCTTTGGCACAGTCTCTGCTGCAGACACAGCTTTCCTGAAATGCACGTGAGCCCTGGTGCTCCAGTTACTCTCAGGAATGTGCCCCTACCAAGGATTAAACAAAATAAATATTATCTGGTTCCATATCTGTTTTCATGTTTGCTTATGCATACCTGCCTCCAGCCCTGTGCAATGCTTAGACCTTCCAACAGCTCCCAGTTATAAGAGAGCATCTCAGATTTACAGGGTCACTTTTCAAGAGCCTTTTCTCTTGAGGTCAATCACCTGCTTCTGTTCCCTCCCTAAACCCATAGGTATAGAGAGTTACAGTTCCCTGCATTACAAAGAATTCATGCTAAAACAAAACAAAAATAAAAGGTCATAGCAGAAGAATACTAACACCTGCAAGACTTCTTTGGGCGTGCTAGTGTACTAAGGGTGTCCAAATATTTTTTTCCAGTGGGACATATGTGAACTGTCCTCTTAATTACTTAATTACTTAACTACTTAATGCCTTTTATTGAAGCACATTTTTTGAACATATTTTCCTCTCATTCTTAAAGAACAGCTTCATTAAATATCACTTTTCTTGCTCCATATTCAAGCTACTGCTTCACAAAGTGGTCCCTGTTGTCTCCTAGTTCTCATTGATTCTGTCAGTGACATCTGCAAAGTGCTGCCCCAGAGCTCTACCTGCCCAACACTGCTAATTTTTAGTGGACAATGTTCTTCCTCTTCCTGCACCCAAAATATGCAGCTATGACAACTTCTGGTTTTCTGGAGATGAGAAAACTCCTGTTGGACTTAAGGGAAAAGACCAACTCACACACTTGGAGAGAAGAGGACCTGCAATGTCTCTCTTTGCCAGCCCACTTCAGCAAGCTGCAAGGCAAGCACAGGGATTGTGGCTCCAAAATGAGGGGTCTTACACTTCAGTTTTGCCAGCAAAACACACTGAGCAGTTGGTTTCACCTCCAATAGATTCCTCCTTACAGCCAAGAGTGATGGCACTTGAAGCTTTAAGCTTCAAAGGGACAACAGCACTCGGTAGACCAAAGCAGAACTGAACTCTGTCCAGCTTATGCTGAGTGATAGAAAAACCACACTGTCCTCAGTGGTCTTTGATGTGCACAACTAGTTTTTGGTTAACCAGGTCCTCAGCATTCTCCTGTTTTATGCCAACAGAGTTTGGCCCATGGAGTTCACATTATAACAAAAATCACAGGCAGCTCTTAAAAATGGCTATGGACCTTGGGAAATTCCATGGAGGGTTCAGAGACAGCTCCTCTTCAGCCATGGACAGCTTCAGGGTGGCTGTGTGGTGTAGCCAAGTGGAAAATTTGTCGTGTAGCTGCAGGAAAACTCCCTGGATGTGTTTTGCAGGAGATGTGGTCTAGAGCACGTGGGGCTGGACGTTGAAGGTGATGCTGAATGGAATTGTTGGCAATTTCTTCCTGTGGAAAAAGGAGACAGAGAAACAAATTACCTCAGTTCCAAGCTAGAGTAACATCTACTACTGCCCAGACAACTTACTTATACAAAAAACCCCTAGATTGTCAGCTTATGGACATTTACAAACTTTGTGCCAGGATCCAGATGAGTGCTGTGTGTGGAGCCTTGCACTTATGAAAGCTAATGAGTGTACAAGAGCATTTTTTGGCCCCATCACCAAGCCAGTGATTTTGCCAGCAGCCCAAGCAGTGCTTCAGGGCAGATCATTTTAAAAACTGGTCCTGAACCTTTCAGTTTCACCTGAAATGAGGCACTTTACAAATGAGTTGCAGATGCAAACAAGACCATTTGTGTTCTCTTTACCTATTTTGCATGAAACTAAGCTTTGTGGGGAAGATGTCAGGGGTCTTCATGAGGAGTCCTCAGGGTGACAGCAGAATGTTTGCTCCCCTTTCCTTCCACTCCCCCATTTCTGGGTGATCCCTGTAAAACCAGTGCATAGGAGGGGACAAAACCCTTCCTTGTGAAAAATTTGGCATAACGAAACATGAATAGAAGGTTTGTACCTGCCAGGAGGACTGCAAGGAAGAAAAAAAAAAGAAAGAAAAGGAAAAAAGAAAAATGTCATCCAGCGGATCTCTGGAGCTGTCACCACAGCAGCAGTGAGTCCCCAGAGCCGTGAGAACCTCGCTGCAGCCCAGCCAGGCAGGGCAGTGCCAGGCCAGGCTGGGCTCACTCACCACTCCTGGGCCATGCCCTCGGCAAAGAAAGGACCCCCTTTTCTGACAAACAAGCTGTGGGCAGGGTGCCAGCTGCCTGCTCCTGAAGGGGGAAAGGCTGCTCCTTGGAGAAAGGCTGGACCCAGGCACTGGAAAGATTTAACCCTTCCAGGGCTGGTTGGTTTTGCAGAATGTCACAGGGGCAGCTGGTGTGCCCAGCACACCAAAACTCACCAGAAACAAATACTGTCTAGCACAAGCTGATGAAGCTCACTTTTACAAGTGTTGGGCATCAAAAGCCCTTATGCAGCACCTCCAGAGCACACAGACATCTATTTAATAATTTGCAGCGTGGGGCTGAATCAAAGGCATGGCAGCAATTGTACTGTCCCCAGATATTTAGACACTTACCATATTTCACATGGTGATCTTGCAGTCTCCATAACTCTATGCAGCTGTGTGGCCCATACTCTCAACAGGGCTGCTCAGCTTTCCTCATTCCAAAAAATATTCATCATCTTGCAAAAAAGAAAGTAAGGACAGTTTGTGTAGTGCTGCCAGTTTGTTTTTCCTCTGCAGCCAAATGCAGCTGATCTTCAGTGCTAAACTTTCAGCTTGTTTCCTCTGCACTCCCACCCCCAGTTTATTTGTTTGTCAGATGTGTAAGGGCGTGCATTGATTTTCTTACTTTTTTATCCATCCACAGACCACCCATCTGCTGCCTCACAAACCAGCACAATGTGTACCACAGACTGAAAAGCACTTTCTTTTCCCTTCCAGAGCCTTGGCATTACAAAATGCTGAGCTAAACTACAGCTTTATGTTGAGAAAGAGCGACTATAAATATATATCCTTAGAAAAAACCTAGCAGGACACCTCTAACCTGTTATAAAGGTAGCAGTTAAAATACAGATGGGCTAAAGAATATTGCCTTCTTCAAAGAAAATGCAAAAGAAGGTTCTTCTCAAATTACACACACTTTGTAGTAACTTGTATGAGCAGGAGGGGACTGAAGCAGTCTCAGAAGATTCCACTGTGATTTATTATGGGTTTGAAAGGAAATGCATAAGTTAAAAATATTACTGGTCAGTTTTTTCAGGTCCTGCTAAGGGACATGAGCATCACACCGTTGCTATAGCTATGAAGAAGAAACTTGGATAAGAGTCAGCTCATCCCATGTCTCATCCTACAATTGATCTGGTCCCTTTGGGCTTGCCCTGGCTCTTGACCTTTGTCTCTGCTGTTCCCTGATGCCCTCACAGCATCTTTTCACACCACAGAAAGCCTGCTCAGGGGCAGCCCATGCATTATGGATGATACCTGCCTTCCTGCACTGTGCCCGAGTGCCTCGGCACTCGCTGCTCAGGAAAGCTCACTACATGACCCCTTGCCCTCCTGTGACTACCCAGTAAAACACTTTTCCTTCACATGGAAATATAAACTCATGTGGCTCCAAAAATAGGCAGTGTCATCTGGTTTGGACTTGTGAACCTTAAGTCATTGGCTTAAAGACCAGGGAAAAGTCTGCTCTTCTCTATTAATATGAATAAATCATTTCCAGGATGAAAGCCTACACAGAGCAATTTGGCCTAGAAATGCCCACATCCCACTTTCCTCTTAAATGCAGGTGATGCTGGTTTGAGTGGTACCAGTGCAGCAAATTTGGGAATAATTAAATACTAATGTGTTGTTTCATCCCCTTTTTTATATGGCTCATAGAGCAAATTTTCAAATTACTATAGCAACAGGCTGAAACAATACTCTGGAACTTGTCGATATTTATTCCGTGACCTAACAGGGGTTTGTTGACTGTGCTACTCTGCAAAGGAAGGGCATTAAGTCAGAACTTTATTCTTTTACCATCTGGTCCCCAGGAAAGAAATTTTCTCTTATACTTTGTACTCTGCACTACACTGAAGTGCACCAACAATAAGATTCATAAAGAGAGCCATTAGTTACCTGTGATTAAATCCCACGGCCCAGGTATGGATTTAAAATTTATGGAAATGAAATTATAAACATAAAACCGAGGTTGCATAGATCCAGATGAGTGTTAACGAGTGCGAAGGGCTGCGAGAGTAATGTGTTATTTTACTGTTATTGTAACATATGTTTATCTTTAAAGAAGGTGCCTGTGAAAGGTATTGCACAGGGATTTAAGTCATGTGGGTAGGTGCAAGTAGCACAGGATTAGGTGGCTGGGGGACCAGGCTAAGATTAAGGAAGTTACGTCATTCCCAAATTCAGAAAACTCAGGAGTGAGTCTCAAAAGAATGGGGAGGACTCCAATAGAAAATCCTTTAAGACAAAGGTGAATGAGAGGATGTTGCACTTTTTTTGGTTAGTGGGGGTTTTTTGGGGGGTTTTGTGGGGTTCTTTAGGGGTTTTGGGGGGGTTTTTTCAGGTTTCTTCCCAGGAGACTTTAAAAAAATACAGCAAGACAGACAGTCATTCTGTTGGTCAGCTCAGGGATCACTCCCAGACTCATACACAGAGACCCACCTCTTGTGGGACAAATGCAGTTCACAAAATTACACAAAAGTTTTTTACCTCTCTAATTTGCAGTAGTGTTTCTTCCTATGACGTGCTTTTTGCAGTGTTTTGGAAAGCAGTAAACTGCTTTTTAGGAACACACAGCTCATTCAAAGCTGGTTAGTAAGGGCATGTTGATCTACCTACAGGACTGGCCAGGTACCCTTGAGTATTGCCAGCACTCCTGGCCATCCCAGGAAGAGTGCTTCCAAGAAGTCAGGAATGAATGAGTTTTGAGATACAGAATTCACTAACCAAGGGGAAATGCACTGTACCTGACTTTAGGAAGAGAAAATCCACATGGGCTATAATAAAGCAGACAGCAGAAGCTCAACACCATGAAAAATACTCAGCTGAATTATTGACAATTAGTGACTCTGAGAGCATAAAGGGAAGGAAAACAGCCAGCATGGATTTGTGAAGAGCAAATTCTGTAAAACCACTTGAATTTCCTTCTCTGGCAGGGTCGCAGGGCTGATGGGTAAGGGTATGCTGTGGATGTGGTATATCTTGGCTTAAGAAAGATTCCCAACAGCGTGAGGCTGGAGAGGTCTGAGCAGCACTTTCACAGATAAAATTGGAATTCAAAGCAGCCCTGGTAAAACAAAACTGATCTAAAATCAGCAGGGTGAAACTCAGTGAGAGGGCAGCTTTCAGGAAGGAAAACTCAGGTGCCCAGAAGCAGGCCAAGCTGGGCAGATGGATTGGGCTGCTGCACAAACCAGTCTGGGTGCCAGAGAAAAGCAGGGATTGAGCATGAATTGACAATGTGATATTGTTGGAAAAAAGGCAAATGTCATTCTGGGACATGCCAGCAAAGTGCTGTATACAATTACTCCACTCTGCTCTGCTTTGAAGAACCCTGAGGAGCAGCCCTGTGCCCAGACCTTGGCACCAGGCTCTGCAGAGGATTTAGGCAGATGGGGACACATAGGGAAGAGGAGCAAGAGGAGCTGCGAGGGACTGAGATACATTATTTATGGGGAAGGGATGAAGGAGTAATTTGTTTAGGCTGGAGAAATGTTCTGCCACAAATAATACACAGAGCAATTTTAAATGAGGAAATTCATGGGGTTGCTGGCATGGGGCAGCTTCGCTGGTGATCTGTGAGAAACATCAGGCACAGAAGTGGGGAACTGGTCCAAAATTCTTGGGAACAAACAGGCTGCCAAGAACAAAGCAGATAGATACACTGGGGCTTGCTGACCTCCCAGGCCACTGCTTCATAGTCCCACCCTCTCCCTGCCCAAGATCCAAACCCACCTTCTGTGAAACCCTGGTCTGAAAGGAGCAAAGGGGACTGAGTCCCATGCTGTACATTTCAATGAATGACTTCTTTGAAATGCTGTGCCCCTGGGGATGCTTTGATGGGCTTTGGGCATGCAGGGTGGGAAGGACAGGACCCCACTGTCACTCTGTCTTCTGCCACATGGCACCCTGTGGTGGCTGGGCAGGAGTGCAGCAAGAACACTCTCCTGCAAAAAAAAAAAAAAAACAACAACCCCAAAACAAACAAAAAACCCCACCCTCCCAATGAATCAACAAACAAACAAGAAAAAAAATCAAAAATCAAAATCAAAAACAAAAACAAACAACAATAAAAACCAACCAACCAACCCTCCCCCCCCCCCAAAAATCCTCAAAACTCCCCAAACCCTCAAAAAGCTGAACTAAACCACCACTACCAAAAAAACAACAAAGAAAACAACAGCAAATAATTTCTGAATGTGAAGCAAAGGATATCTGCAGGTGAGTTAACTCCATGAAAAGAGTGAACCAGTCAGCTGAGAGGGGTTGGGGTGGAGGTTGTTGCTCTTGTCCAGGACTGTCTTCCTATGAACAAGCATCAGTCTGGAGGGTGAGGGCAGGGCATCTCCTTCCCAGAAATACAGCCTGGGGTTATCTCTGCCAGGTACCACTCATTTTGGGGTGGGAGAGTGAGGGGCAGATCACATGTGTCTGGGAAGTTGCAAAATCTTGCTTGCTTGCCTTTGTAAAACCAAAATCTCACCTTTCCCATGCTTCACATGAAAGCCTTCTCTGCCTGGGTCTTTTTTGAAGAATCACAAGGTGACCAGGAACTTTGTTTGCTTTGCAGATGGTGACAATAAGAGCATGGTGTCACTATTTGGCTGGCACTGCACTGTGCACACCAACACGTCCAGGGATTTTCTTACTCACAAGCTTCACCTTGGCTGCTTTTACACTGCCTTTCAGTCTTCCCTCACACATACACCTCTCCTGGTGAAAGAAGGTTTGTGATAAATGATTAAAGACCGATCTGGAACTGAAAAGGATTTTTTTTATTGATTTCTGGATTTTTTACCAACTTGCTGTTTTCAGACTAATTTTCTGAGTAACTGTCCTCTGTGGTCCAGGTTTGGATCACATTATAGAGTTCCCTCTGACAGTGGTCCAGCCCTAGGCAGGTGTAAACCTTCCCCACCTCCACAGCACAGCTCATACCAGAATACTCAGGGCTTTCCACGAGCCTGCCCCAGCCGAGCAGTAAATCTGCAGCACTGTGATCTTACCCAGGGTACAAATGTCTTTCCCATCAAAGGACATGATTTAATGCATGTCTGCTAAGTTGTGCAAAGCCTTGTATTTTACTGCTAGCACGTCTTCTGGGACTGTGCATCCCTTTGGATTCTCTTGGAGGGGCTCCATTCCAGCTTGGAGAAGGGCAGGGGGAAGTTGTTTCCTCAGGGTAGTGAAAGATACCCTCCCTGCTCTCACACCCACGACTTCTTCCTCATAGGGAGCAAGCAGTGGATACAACCAGGCTTTCTGAGAACAGAAGAGAAGCATGTGACGGTGCATTTTAATGTCTGCTGCTTTTCCCATCCCTCCCTGAGTTTGTTTGCTGGGGTTCTACACAGTCTCCATCAAAGAAAAGACTTTTGAGCAACCCTGTGAAAATTCTCCTCCACTGTGTCCAGGGAGATGGTTCTGTGAGACAATACCAAGAAACAAAAAGCATTGTGGGCTTCCTAGCCCAAGGAATGCTCTTCAGCTGGAGCACATGTATCCATTGAAGGTAGAGATCAAATGAAAAAAAAAAAAACAGAGAATCATCTCAGTTATTCTAATTAACTCAAATGCTGACTCTCACAAAGTCCTCCTTTCCATTGATTGAGGTGCAGCCTTTAACTCACCAGGAAATGTGAGTCTGGACAGCTGCTCTGACAGTCCTGGCAATATCCCACTGTGGTCATGTTCTGGGTTATGAAACTGCAGTGGCTCCAGGCTCAGTGGGTTTGCTTTGTTGTTTGGACTTCACAGTCCGCTTCACAGAAGAAGCACAAAACAAAAGAATTGCTCAATATTGGGGCCAAATATTCAGAAACTGAGGCTCTACCCCCCTGATGTGCATTAATATGTCATAAAGAGTTATGAAGTTGATAGATATCTTCATTCTTCAGTATATGAGCCTTCTGTTCCCATACTGGCTCTCAAATGCAAGGCAGCTGTCATGGATAGGGATAGGGCTCTTCAAGAGCCATGGACATTGGTCTAAGGAAACTTTGCTGAAGTCAATGCAATGTTACCACAGGTCTTTGCACAGAAAGTAACTTGGAATATGTGCTGCATGTGAAACATTAGTGTGTAAAATAACATGCACAACACTTTTTCAAACGCGTCCTGTGTAACCTCAGGACTGGTTGGTAAAATCTGACATATATGGAATTTTAGATAAGAACCCATTGTGAGGGAGATTTCCCAGCATTAAAAAATGCTGGTTGATTACAACATTCAAGAACCTGTTTGCTTGAGGTCTGTAAAGTAAATAATGCCAGGCAGCCCTAGCAAATTCCATGATTCACATAACAGCATAGGAGATGGATTTCAGGGAAAAATCATCTCCCAAGGACATAGCAGAGACCAATGTCATCCATCTTCTCTTCAGTACAACATTACTGTAGGAGGATGAAAAACTAGAGGTCTGCTGTAAGGCTGAGAACTTCTGATCATTTCCAAACAGTTGCATGTCATTGGTGAATCACACTTGCCATACAAATTAGAAGCAGGTAACATCATGGTTTCTGGCTGGACATTCTGGGCAATGTTGTTTACAGCTATAGCTTTTTTCCTGGAAAATGCTGGCACAGATTGACAACAATAAGTTCTAATTTATGCTCAATGTTGTCTTGGAGTGGTCAGATAAATAAGACTCTAAAAAACCCTGACAAAGTGAAAAACAATTAAATGTTCATATTTTAAGGATGAAATGCTATGCTTTCATGTCTGAAAACACAGTTCCAGTTTCAGTTAAGTACATGTAGTGTTTGATTTCAGGAACAAAAGTAATTTTTTTCCAGTCACAATTTTTTTTTTCTCTCTTTGGTTCATCTAAAACAATTTGAATATTCTCATTTGGGGGCAACCTGAAACAAATGGTGGTTTAATTCTTTCACTACTGTCAGTGAATTGAAAAATTCACCCTAATTATCCTATCTTTATCTGCAGGTCCCATGCTCTGTTTTAGTCCTTCAATGCCTCTCTCTTTTGTAGCAATTGTAGGTATTTCAGACAGAGCATGTATGTACATTTATCTATAAAATAAATTCTGGCACAAAACTTTAGCAAGATGGGAAAAGCTTTTGGATTTATGAGATGCTTTGCTTTGTTTTGCTTCTTCGGTACCTGACTGAAAAGTAAGACTAACTTAAAGAGGACTTGAGAAAGATATTTTATTTTACCCTAGGATTATAATCACTTTAACTAATGATGTATAAGAAGATCAAAGTCTAAAGATGTGCTTTCTGTCTGTCTGAAAAAAAAGTCATATCTCATCTTTGTTCTAGAAGTTTTGATGATATTATGAATTTTTTTATTTGTCTTTTACACATGCCTGTGAAGTGTCAGATAGTGTGAGTCCTTAATGGTTATTTCCATAAAGAAGTAGTCCCCGACTTCTGTAAGTACTGATAGAAACCAAAATCACAACTGTCTGTCCCCAGAACAGGAGACAGGTTGAACTGACACTGGGATATCCTTCCAGCAGTGGAGCAAAGTGAAGGGCAAATCGTCTGACTGAGCATCTCTTCCTTAGAGCTGCCCTGTGGTCACTCTGGTTTTTGTAATGCCACCACCTTCCCAGCTGTCCCACAAACACAGCACCTTCCAGGAGTGCAAGATGCAGGTGATTTTTTGATTTGTCAGCTCCAGAAACCACAGGAGAACTGAGGCAGGGCAAAGGCTTTGGGCCTCAAAAAGATAAAAAGCCTCAGGCCAGGGCTTTGCCCTTCCAAAGGCTACACACAGATCAGCTAAAACTTTGTATCTATGGCTGAGAGAAGCAGCAGTCCCTGTGTGCCCTGTCCTCCCCTGTCCACAGCAGTGTCCCCCCAGCTTTGCTCTCTTGGCCACTCGTGTCCAAGCCAATGCTCCCAGGAGCAGAGAAGGAATTGCCCAACATCAGTGCAGGTGCTGTAAAACTTGGCCACGCAGTAAAAATAAACTCTTTATAAACCAGAGCAAGGCTGATGTTAAAAGCTGAGGCTTGGAGGGTGGTTTCTGTGTGAAGGGAAGAGTTCAAGAGTAATTAGACATTGTTGTGTCTCACCCAACCCTTGATCTCACCAGAACGTGCACTTTTTGCAGGGTATTTTATAGGCCAAAAAGAAGGTGAAAGATAAGCAGTTTTAAAGTGCTGGTGTGTGTACATGATGTCCATCCCACCCAGGCAGCTCTGCTGGGAACACTGATTGATCCACTCATCTCTTTCACTGACAGATAAAAGTGAATGCTCAACAACATAATGGTATCTCCTACTGGTGATTTTGATATGAAAAATACATGATGTGTATGTCAGGTATTCCCAAACAACTCACATTACTGGAAATAGCCAGTGGAAGTAGAGAAGTAGATTAAAATGTGATGGCTGAAAAAAAACCAACCAACCAACCAACCAACCAAACAAAAAAGCCTCAAAAACAATCTACCAGAAAACACCAAGAACAACCCCCCCCAAAAAAAAATATTTTTTCCTTATCTTTTACAAATCAATTTCCATAGAAGTTATTTCCCCTAACACCCTGCAAACTCATGCTTGTATTAACATATATTGAGGACAAGCATGTTATTTTCCTTTCTCTCCAACATGGTTTCAATGACTGTATGGGACACAAGAGCACATTTTCCTTTAATCCAGTTCTTCCTCCAATTTGAATCCAAGGTTTACAGAGCTAAAACTGCATTAGTCTTCCACATACTTCTGCCTTGGCAACGTCAGCTGTGGTATGAGAGCATTGGCTCCCCAGTGGAAAATGGTTGTGGCTCTGAGTTTACTATCTCTCAAACCAAATATCCCACTTGCTACTGGCAAATTCAGTGAGAAACGTGTCAGATGTGTTGGATGCAAAATTTTCTATATTAGTGTTAAAAGTAGGTGAGTTTAGTCCTGGTTTTATGAAAGTCTGCAGCAAAGCTCTTGCTGTCTTCTGAAGGCCAAGCTTTCACTCATTGTGGTTTTTCTAATTAATAGACAGACAGTGCCACTCAAATAGGAATCTTTCTGTCCTTACTCCTCTCCTAGGAAAAATCCTGCATCCCCAAAATATCACACAGCTGGCAAGAGTCAGGAAATTTATGTTCTATTTCTTTGGACAAGGCAAAAATTAGGAAATAATATATTTTATTGCCTTAGAATTGTGCCAGCTGCCCCAAAGTGGCAGAAAAAAAGTCATATTGTTACGCAACTCAACATGCCCTGCTTTGAAATGATACAGCAAGATATAGTGACTTCTTGGAGCAGAGCTGCACATTATCATTTAGCTGGATGACTGCATGACACAGAAAAGTTGTTCTTGATTAAAAACAAATATCCAGCATGGCAAGAAAATGAGTAAGGATAAACAGTGATTAAGTGTGATATGTCTGAAGGCTTCCCACAGTATAAAAGCCATATGTGGGAGGCAAGAACCTAAAATTAAACTCCTAACAGTGTGAGTTAAGGTTTTTGAAAGAGGCACCTGACACAATCCAAGGGGGAAAGTTTGAGCAATTGGCTCATCGAGGGTGGTTCTCACCACTTTCCCATGATCTGCACCTTCTTTGTCCCCCTGTGCTCATCCAAGCAGGGAAACACCATCCAGGGGTCAGCCTAGACGAGCTGACTGACTCATGTCTCCAGCCCTGCTCATCCCAAGGAGTTCCCGAGTGGAGCTGAAGCAGGGAAGCAGCAGTGAGCAGCCCTGGCTAAGTCATTCAGGGCTAACCCAAGCCCTGGGAGGCTGAAGGTTGGACAAATGCTAAAGGCAAGTTGCAGCCCAACCAGCTAAAGCCCTTCACCACAAGCTCCAGCAAGGGAAGAAGAGCCACAGATTAAGAGCAACATGAAATTGCTTGGGACAGAAAATAATTGACACAGGCCCCTCCTTGCAAACAATGAGCTGGTGGCTTTCTCTGGGGTGGTGATGTTGCCTCAATGCCCTCACAAGCAGAAAGGCAGAGAGGCCTGTTTTCACTTGAGGCTACCACTTTTTATTCCCTTGGTGGTGCTGCAGTCTTGGATCCCACAAAGAGCCTGTAATTCCAAGAGGAATTTCATCTGGCTTTTCTGACTCCTGGTGGTCTCAAGGACAGGCAGAATTCTCAGGGTCTCCCCGCTTACCACCCTCTGCCATGGCACTGAATGCCCTTCCAGAGGCTCCCTCCCTAACAGCAGAGGAGAGGGAGCCTCTGGTTTTTGGGAATTCAGTGTCTCCCAAGGCTTCATGACAAACTGCACTGGCACTCACACTGTGTTTCGAGGTAGCTGCACAATCAAGGGCTCATTCACCCAGACCAAACTCAATAACTGCAAGCTGCTTTAGCTTAGACACTCAGTGTTCTGGTGTCTTCCCCATTAGTCTTCATTGTGGACCCAATGAACAACATCTTCTCCTTTCACCACCAAGGAAGAAAGAAACCAGATACAGTCAGAGTACATTAGTTAGTGACTGGGAAATCCTGAACTTTCAGATTCTCCCTGTAATGCTCAAAGCCTGATTCCTGCTGCCCAACACCTTCTCCCAGGGCCTTTGCAGAGGGAGGCCACAAAGCAGCCTGGAGGCTTTTCCCCTCCCTCTGGACACATTCAAGGAGGGAGACTGAAATCACTTCCATGACCACCCTTGTCCACACAAAGACCTGCTGTGGCTGTGGAAGGAATTCCAGCTCAGGCTGAGCATAAGGAGCCTGCACATAACATGTGTTGCAAAATAAAGGTCTAAATTTAGTCTACTGAGAGAAACAGTGGAGACACAAACCCTGAGGGGGTCACCATGACTCCCAGAATATGAGCAAAACTTGTCAGGCTTTTATTACTGGCCCCTTTACCAGCTGAATAGCTTTCCTCTCTTTGGGTGGAGGGACTGTACCTAGTCAGGGTGCAGCACACTCAGCACACCCTTGGCTCTGTTTTGGCAGCCCCAGGGCCCAGGCTGTGATTCCTGGAAGGATCCTGCCCAGCCCTGGGAAAGGCAGGCATCTCCCTGGTCCACACCCTGCCACAGGATCAGCTGCTGCAGTCTGCCCCATAAGGAAATGCAGTGACTGGATTTGTTATTTGAAGCTCTCACCCACCCCGTGTCAGGCGTGAAATTAATAAATTATTGGGAAGGAGAGCCTTCCCTCTTCTCTGCTGTCTTCATCCAACTCTACACTGCTCCAAGATGAAGTAATTTTGGTTCCCTGAGTTTTAGCTATTTGAGATAACAAACTCAAATTCCTTAGTCATCCTAAAGCCAAGCTGTCTTTATGTTATGGCTTCATTTTCTCTCTGACCTGTGCTCTTGGATTAGCAGGACACAGAAACTGCTCCCACACGAGGCAAGTTTCCTGAATGAGATGTTGAGGAAGGGCAAGAGATGAAATTCAAGCATAATCAGTAAAATTTCCATGCAGTGCCCACACAACTGTTAACAGGAGAACTTAATTATTGTAAAGCACAACCAAATAAACAGATAGAAAAGCGTGCTGGGGTTTGCATTGTAGCTCACAGGCTGCCCTCTCTTAGTCATATCTGTTTATTGAGGCTGGACACAGCAAAGGGATTAAGGGAAAGAGCTTCCAAGGGTTTGACTGTTACTAGAAACCCAGTCCCAGCAAGCTCCAAAATCCAAAAGGAGCATGTCTTTTTTGCCATCTATATTGCACATAAATTTTTTTGACAGGTGAGTGCACCTTTCTCTGTATTACATCACAGATATAGCTGGGTAAGAGATATGGTCAGTAGAAACCTGATTTTGTGAGCTGTACTTCTTTAGGCAGAGAGCAAAAGTGTGAAACGTAATGATACACACAACCAGGGCATTTTAAATATCTGCTACTCAATGTGGCCTGCTCTAGGCCAAGAGAGTAAGAAATATTTTTGAAAAGTTATCCAGAAAATATTGTTGATTAATGAATATTTTTAAAATAATGAGCTCTTGTGGAAATGTTTTAAAAAGGAAAAAAAATACATGAAATTTATCAGATTCATTTTTGCTGACAAATTACTAATGCAGCCTTTTCAAGTAGCAACAAGGGTTTGTGTGAGCTGCTGTTCTTTAATTGTCCTGTAATTGCCTCTTGGTTTCCCAGTTGTATAAAGAGGCTTTTCTCTTTGTTTGAGCTTAAAAGAATCTTCCATCAAAAAGAAAAAATTGGATTTGAGTTGGCTAGCCTGAGGATGATTAATTTTCATCTACTTCACTCATCTTAGTCACAGTGGTCAGCCAAAATTTGGGATCCAGAAGACTGTCAAATTAAATGGATAATACCTCCTGTTGACTTATTGAAGGCATCTGTTTATCTAACAAATTAGGCAAGAAGAAAAAAACCACCAAAACTATAAAGACCATTTCTCCTCAAGGTAAGGATAATCAGTATTAGGAATGGAGCTTTTTGTGGGTACCCCTCATAACATTTCTGCACAGCAGCTGGTCACAAAGTGCTTGGTCAGAGCTGCATTGCTTTTTCTTCATCATCATCATCATCATCATCATCATCATCATCATCATCATCATCATCATCATCATCATCATCATCATCATCATCATGTCTCCTTCCATAGTGGTCTCTCTTTCAAACACCAGTTCTCCCCAAAAAGCTCATCTAGCCACAAGGTTTAAATTCTTGAGCTAGTTGTGACCCCTTTGAGTGTTATAATTGATACATCTGCTGTCTCCTAAAGAAATTATATCACCCAAAATGTGCTTCCTGTTCCTCAAAAAAAATTGCCAGGATTAGCTTTATGGAGTTATAGTAAAGGTTTAACTCAGACAAATTGAATTTGCTCAGATTTGTGTTTGCCATACAAATATGTGCCAAATTTTTCATGTGTGTGTGCACATGTGTATTTATATATATGTATGTATATAGATGTATATATACACACAAAACCAATACACATACATATTTTTATGATCACACAGGATGTATCTCCTTACAGTTACACCCATATACCCCAAACAGCTGAGTCTGTCACTGTTTTATCTGCTGTCATTCCACCAGACAGAAACTTGCAGATGTTAAAAATCTTCCATCCCTAGAAGAGAAGAAACTGATGAGTTCAGGGCAGGTTAAGACACTCACAGCTGGTGAGGAAGCTGAAGTTTGTGAGGTTGCTGCTGCCAGCTCAGTGTGTCTGGCAAGACAAAGGGGAGAGATCATGCACAAAGGTGCTCCAAAACAGGAACAGTGACAAAACCTGAAAGAGAAAATTCTGCTTCTTCTTCAGGGTGAGACCATGTCTTATCACTATGTTTTTAATCAAAACCATCCTCTGAGAATGATCCTTCTATTTCCCAGTCTCCTGATATGAGGTAGCACTAAGATTTTATGACCAGCCAATGTAGTCTATGATGGTAAATGCCCATATTCCTCACTTTCCCACCATTTCTTTTCTCTGTCCTAAGGAATCAGAGCATGGACAAATCTCACTGACGCAAATGCTGTGGTGTAGGAAGAATGTTTGCCACCAGACCATGCTTTGGAATGACAAATATGCAAGAATTAGCATCTATAACTCTCCATAAACATTGGGGTTAATCTCCAGGGTTTACAAGTCTCTTTAAATGTGTTTTAATAGGACAATATGTTTTAGAAAGGATCCATCCAACACTTCACATATCAGCAAAGTTTACAAGAAGGTAAACTGAGATGGGGTAACAGTTCATATGTACAGCCAGGGCCCTGATGAGAATGCCAAAGTCAAAGTAATAAATTGATTTGCAAGTCTAATACCTTCCCAAATTGCTGAAGAGCATTCCAAGTCTGGCAGGACAGTTGGAAGGGAAGAGCTGTGGGAATTCCATTGCTGTCTCTCAAACTCCGAAATGTAAGAGGATCAAATCACATTTTCAGCACAGAATGATGAGCTGGCTGGGACCTGCTCTCTGCCCAGCTCACCCAGCCTGGGCTGGACTCTGCTCCTGGGACACTCCTGTTGAGGGGACCAGCACTGCCCACATAGTTTGGGTTTGTTGAGAATAAACAGCAATGGTTAATTAAAACTGAAGGCTCTGTGGTCACTTGTGTGGGCACCTGCTACAGGAAAGGAAAGCTGAGACCCCTGACAAACCTGCCATTCTCCAATCAAAAGTGTCCTTCCAGCTTCCTAAACCAGGAGACAAATCCTGCTCTGGGTTTGTTTGAGCCTTGAGTGCCTACTTGCTTCAGGTAGATTCCACCTGAATCTACCTGAGCAAGACATGAACCCCAAGTGGATTTATTCTAGGAAATTAGTCTTAAGATCACCAAGCTCAGCATCACCACTACCATCCAACTTTTGTATGTACAAAATGCAGAACAAGCATTTGCTAATAGATGACCACTTTGTTTCAAGTTGAATTATTCTTTCTGTGTTTTTTGCCCAACACTGAGTGTCAACAAGAAAATAAAGCTGAGAATTTTAAGAAGTGATACATTCCCATTAAATCATCATGAAACCCAGCCAGATAATCTTAATAAATAGGATGAATGAGACACTCAAAGAAGAATCACTTCATGTTTCCTTTTTTATCCTAATTATTGCAGAACATTGGCCTAACCTAGACTATTTTTCCACGTCTCTGTAAAGACCTGAGGGGACTTTTTGGAGGGAGCCAGCCAATATTTTAGCTGTGTATTGTTTCTGTTTATCACTTGGGCAGACTTGCAGTAAAAGGGTGATTGCTTCATTATAATAATTCAATCTGCACTGAGACAGGCTGTCTCCTGTGTTACGTGAGAAACAGCTAGAAATTTTATTTCATAAGCAAAACTACCACTGGCCATTTTAAAATACCAAGAGCAGCTGTCATGACATTGTGGCTTGGCTGGTTCTGCTCTCTGGTGTGGGGCTGTGGTGGGATGGGGAGCCTGTCTCAGGAGAGGCTCACTGGAGCAGAGGAGTGACAAGCAAGAGAAGATCCAACCATTAATTGAGCCCCAAATCAGAAATTCCAGCAAAAAAAATAATCTGTAATTGCTCGTAGAGTGAATTGGGAATGATTTTCAGCCCTTTAGAAACACGAGTTTGACCTGGTCACCATGGCTGAAATCTGGCAGGAACATTCCCATGGCTGGAATGTTTCAATCAATCTTTATTGAGCATTTCAGGAGAACCAGCTGAGCACCATCTGAGGAGGACTTGCACTGCTGGTGAGAAGGGTTTTGGCTTGCTTCCAGATTTCTAGCAACTTGGGAACAAACATTCTGGAGTGGGTTCTCTGATGTCTAGTCAGTTGAGAACCTGTACTAAAGACCTAAGTCCAGAGAAGTCACTAATCAAAAAAACTGAGTAAATTGGTAGCAATGGCTATGAATTACAGGCTGTAAATTATAGCATCATGGTACCAGAAGGACAAATGTAGGCATCTATGGTCAGCAGGAGTTTTAAAAGTATCTTAGCTACAAATGGGATCACATTCTAGAAAATCACCAGATTGCTTCTAAATGGACAAGGTCTATTGGCTAAAACTGCCAATAATAAACCCAAAGCAGTAAAAATGATGAGTAAATATTTCCCACTTCTGTTTGGGAAAAAGCCAGATAATGCACTGCATCTTATGTAAGAAAAACAAGCCTTTCTTTTATAACAATACTTTCTAAACTTGGAAATTTTTAATTGGCAGTTCCCGAATAATTTGCATCCAAAAGGGAAAGATATTCACTGAACCCCTGCTGCTGATTTTGAATAAGTCTTGGAACACTAGAGAAGTCACAGATGAGAAGAAAAGATAAAGTTGTGCCAGCACTTAAACACAGTAACTGGGATGATGTGAATAAATATAGACTTGTCATCCTGACACCAATCTGAACAAAATAATAGAATGGTTATTTGGGAACTCTCTTAAGAATTACAGGGGGAAAATAGAACTACATTGAAATTATCATGAGCTTATCAAAACCAGACCCTATCAAAATAATTTTATAATGCTGGAACTTGAACATGTTTAATCAGTTAAGGTGATAGAGCTGATATAAATGATACTGTTGGACTACTTTACCAACTGGACTATTTTACCTCAGATAAAACTGTCTTTGGGGAATTGTCCAATTTCATGAGCAGGGTTCTGGGCTCATCACTGTTTAACTGTACCCTGCTGATGGCAAATAAGAGAGAGACTGAGGCACTGGTGAATGGCAGAGCCTGTTTGCTCCTTCACTGTGGCAGAGAGCAATCAGGGAGAGCAAAGCAGGCCACACTTTCCAATTGAGTAGATTGGTGGTTCTGCAGAGATCTCAGGCAAACTTCAGCTCAGGATCTGAGGGGGCCAAAGCAGATTTTGGCTGTGCAAAGCAGGGTCCACCATGCAGCAAGTATCTGCTGTGCCTCACAATGGTGTGATGGCTCCTACAGTTGTTTTGGTGTTCAGAAAAAAAAAAAAAGGAGGGGATTCAGACAAAAAAGCACACTAACTTGATTAAGGATAGGAAAACTTGCCTTATTCTGAGAGACTCAAGAGCTCAATTTATGTGACATGTCCAAAGAAAGGCTCAGGGATGACATGGTGCTAATGAGTTACGGCTGCACAGACAGCAGAACTTGCCCAGAGACAAAGTCCTTCACTTCTTGGACAAAGGTTTAACAAATCTCATGGTCTGATGATGGATAGATTCATTCTGATGGAAATAAGACATTGTTCTTCAGACAGGAAAATAATTAACTGCCAGAAGTACTTAACAGTACTTGTTATTAATCAGCTTCTAATAAAGCCTGAAGTACTCCCTAAATTAGAAAAAAAAAATCAAAACAACAAACCAATAAAAATGGTAGTCTAAAACATTGATATTGGGAATTTAAAGCAGACTTTGAAGAAACTGATGTAGGTTACATGGGCTGTATTACAATGCAGACCATTCAAGGAGTTCCTAAGATCTATTCTAACCCCACAAAAATCCGAGAAAATCGAGTGGCAATGGTGACACATACTTTGTTTCAATGAGTCTTTCAACCATCAGACTGTTTCACCACTGACACAACTGGGGAAACCCTGCTCTACACCTTAGAGTGCTCAAACATTCCCAAAGTTACTCTTTGCTTTCACCAGACAGATGCTCTTACAGACAATATAAGATGTCCTAGCTCGGACAATCACCATGTTTAGTCAATGCCAAGCTTTCCAGCAGTCACTCTTTTAATTTTGTCTTGGCCACACAGAAATTCCTCAAGGCAGAGGATTTAACAAATCTTGCAAATCAGTGAACATTTAGCAGCAAGGAAGCTGGAGGTTCAAAACCATTCATCCCATTTCTTCAAACTCCTCAGCTCCTTTTGTGGCCTTGTAGGATTTCTTGCCCACTGCTTTTAGGAAGAAGCTGGACATGTCTTTGTGCTTAAAACTCAAGAACTGGTCTGAGAGGAAGCAACTCTGTGAGCAGATCTGCTGCACTTGGTAGGGAAGTTTCCATTTACAAGACTTGTTCTTTTATTTCACATGGCCTCACAGCCCATCAATTTGACCAAGTCTAAAATTCTAAATCACAACTCAAGCAAAATCACTGTGGCTTTCCCCTTATTCCCATTAAAAAAATCTGTGTAACTACCAAGTTTTCCATGGCTTTTACCCAAAACCACAACCTGCTGCAAATTCATTGAAAAATAATTCCAAACTTAACCCAGATTAATAATGCTTCCAATTAGGATAGCCAAGTTTTGCAGTTTAGCAGATTAAAATTTGTCAGGTTTCGTGTCTCTTTGGGAACATTGTGTTCCACTCAAACCACAATCTGACAAGAAATTATTACTGTCAAACTAAAGCTATTTTAAAAAAATCCACCTTTGCATTTCGTAAACTCCACACTTTAGGGTTCAGTTCTGCAGTTTAATTTTGTCCTGTTGCATAAATATGGGAGGAACCTGCTTCTAGATCCAGGAGGGTTTCCAAGTCATAGCCCTACCCAGATTGGGGTATTTGGACCCATATGCTCTTATTTGGATCCTTTGCTAATCTTTTCCTTAAAATGGAGGGTGTGATCAGATCATCTGCAAGTGTTTCAAGCTGACATGTTTTCAGCCATTAGCCTCCCTTCAGCTGAAAATCATTGCTCCTTGACTGAGGGTAACTCCTAGCCATGGACTCCCACCAGTGCAATGAGAAACAGGTTTGCTGGCTCACCCCAAGGATGAGGAGATGAGAAGGTGAACACCTACAGATATACTAATTCAAGTATTTGTGATCATGCTGGACACCTCCTACATTTTCCCAAGGCTGTTTTTTTTTTCCCCTCGCTCTCTGCATTCTTTTCCCTAGGTATGATATTTGGAGACAGAAGCACAGGTTGATGATGACTGAAACCACACTCCCCTGAAAAGGATGGCCCTTGCTTTTTCTAGACCAAAGCACTCTCTGGCACTGTGCTGAAAAAATGATTTATGGTTTTTAATCTCCTCATAAGGTATGACTGATGTACGCTATAATATATAGGACAGGAATTAATCCTGAATTTATTTATTATTTTTTTCTTATTTCATCTGTCAGAAGAATGCCATTTCAATTATTTATTAAGAAAATTATGTTTTTCAAGGTAAATGCATTATTTCATTATCTGCTTTCAATTAGCTGGGAATTCACTATGTTCAGCCAAATGTCCATTCATCAACAAATTCCAGATTCCTGGCAGTCTGAGCAAATTCCCGATTTTCTTCTTTTATGGGTACAATAAGTGAAGATATTCGTGCCTCATGCTAAATTATGGCTGGGGTTAGACTACCCTGGAGGGAGGAGAAAACAACTGTGGAAGGTCTTGAGATATATTAATAGATGTTTTTATTGAAGTAGAGCTACAATATTTCATAATATTTTTTCTTCAGGTGCTTTGTTGTTGTTAACTAGATGCCCTCTTGCCCTTCTTTGTGGGCAGCAATGATCTGAGCTGGTCACCTTCCATCACAATGGGCTCATGAGGACACCTCTGGCAGCAGGGACAGGGACAAAACTGATGGAAAATACATCTTGCACCATTGCAACTCATGTCCAGCAAGAGAATTCCCATTTTCAGTGCAAGGTGCCATCTCCAGCAGTGTCACAGGCTGCCCCAAGGCCACATGGACACCCTGGAGCATCAAGGAGGAGTGAGCAGGAAGAAGGGCAGCATCCAACCATGTGCCTGGATGGGATAGGGTCTGCCTTGGAAATATTGCAGTGCTGCTCCTCCCTTGTCCTCCTGCAAAACAGAGCCACTGAGCTCACTGCTGACAGCCCCGTGGCCTGTGGGACTCCCTGCCCAATTCCTCACCCAGCACGTGCTGAGGAGCTGCTTCCATTGCAGCCAGTTCCTTCCCTGGGCAGCTGCCCTCAGGGAGGAGAGAGCCCCCCTCTCCAGTGTGGGAGTTGGGCTTCTGGCAGAGGGGATCTTTCCCTCACCAAGGGAGCTTGGGCACCTTCTGAAATGCAAACCTGCTTTTTAAAATACTCCATGCCCAAAGGCACTTTTACTACCTTCTTGCAATTGACACTTTACCCTGCACTGGGCCAAAGCCTTTTGGACAAAACAGGAGAAAGGCTCTCTCCCTGCCAGCTGTTGGGATGGAAGGCAGCCAGAAATGTTGTCCCAGCCTCTGGGTATGCCCATAGCACTCTGAGCTCAGTTACTTGCCAGGCCCTGCTTGGAGTGGCACTTCTGTGTACAGTGTGAGTGTACAGCTCATGGGGGGAGAAGAGGAGCTGGCTGATCTCACTGTCCCATCTCCCTCTCTTTGTTGTGGAGCTGCTGTCTCCTCTGACTTCTTCAATTGTTGCCAAAAATCCTGTGTCCTGTCATCTCCTATGGGTCATACAAAGGCATCTTGGTTTTCTGCTGCCTTTCTGTTTCCCAGCTCAGCCACCACTAACCCTTGAATTATATTTGCTTGGTCACCTCTTTCCTCCTTTTCACTCACAGTAGATCTTTTCTACTCCTTTTGTTCTCTCTTTCCAATGATTTGGGGTCAGCAGTGCTTTGCTTACCCTGTGGAGCAGGAGTTTTCAGCCTTTCCCATCATAATCAGGTGTTTGTAGACCCCTCCCTCTCCATGCACTCTCTGAGATAGGGTTCTCTTGTGCACTGTATTTTTTCATCACTTGAATGAAGAAACAGAGCCACTGCTCTGCCTCTCATTCCCCAGGTTGTGCAGAACCATCCTTTCGTGGGCTGATGCCTTTCCCACCAGTCGTGGGAGGGGCAGGAAGACTGGAGTTTTTCTCTTGTGTGATTTGTGTGCATCTCAGGCATTGCTCTCAAGCAGGATTAGGCTGAGTTTTGGGGTTAAAGCTGTGCCATCCTCACTTCTCAGGGATGCAGAGTCCTGAGAGCCACCTCACCACACAGCAGCTCTGCCAACGGTGAGGGCTCTCCCAACAGGCAAAACCATCACCATGCCCTCAACATCTGTCTAATGTCCTGTAGCCCAGGCAACTGAACCCATGTGTTTATTTTACTGGTGGAATACACCTGCAACCTAAATATTGTATGATAAGCAGATGTTCACTTCTATAAATCGAACAGCACACAAAGATTTATGGACCCCAGAGGTTCAGATTTAGTGAGTGGGAGCCAAGGTCACGACTGGACCTTCAGATTCAATAAATCTCGACATTACTGGAGTGCTGGGGGAGGGGAGAAAAGCATCATTATAGACTTATAACAATTTTTAAAGTATGCCAGTGATGATCTGCAAAGCAGATGTAAGTCAGGCTGATTTCAATACGTTAAACTGACCCCGCCAGGTAAGAGATGAAATACCTCAGGGTTTGATTTGGAGTCACATATGGAATACAGGAGTGGGAACGATGATAATAAACCCCTGCTCACTTGGGAAGCAGAGGGGGGAAAATGCTCCATTAAAAAGAACAAATGTTTTGTTTTCATGCTCTAAAAAGGACACTATTGGTAACAGGCGTGAATTTATTCTAATTAATACATTAAACAACATATCTGTGCTGTATTTTTCTTTCATGCAGTGCACTAATGAAAACCACAGGTTTAACTCTGATAAAATGAAGTCCTAAATGAGCAGAGTAGGTACCTCGTGGTGGACACTCCCAGCCCAGGAGGCATTCAGAGGGCTGGGAAAGGGAGTAGACTGCCAGAAATTATTCAGACTTTAATGTCACTTCAGGCTCCAGGAATTGTGAAAGTTAGGGAGAGCGACAGGCAGCTAGGAAGGTTTTAAATGGGCACCAAAATGTCCTGGCATAGGTGTGATATAAACACCTTTCTAGGGACAAATCAGAAGCCGCTCCCTTGTGATAGCTGCAGTAAAATAGTGCTAAGGATGCAAATAGAAATGGATAAAGCCTGAAATATTGGAGGCAGCCTGAACTGACCCCTACCAGCCCAGAGCCCAGCCTGGACTGTGAAGGCCTCCAGAGCTGTACAAACTTGTCTACTCCAGACTCCCCAGCAGAGCCACCAACTCCTAGGTTAGGACAGTCAAAGCTAAATTTAATCAGCCAACATGCTGTCATACGTGACCAGCTGCAGATACAAACAAGAGGAAACAAACATCAAAATGTTGTTCTCAAATTTTTTCTCACTGTGGTAGCTGTGCATGTGAAAAGTGCTCCCAAATTCAAGTATGTGAAAGCAGAGCTGTCTGTTGCAGAAACAGCCAGGAAGATGTAATATTTGGTGGCTTCTGTGGCCAATAAAATGACAATTTTTGAGCCAAAGTGAAGTTATCACTCATGGCCAGGTGAGAGTGGGATATAACCTGTCTGCCAGCTATAATACAGGTAACTCAGAAGGTATGACAGGCTGAAGCAGCTTAAGATTTTCAAAGTGTTTGCACAAGGATACCCCAGATGTCGATGAACAGGTTCCTTCATTCTCTCCTGAAGGGAAATCCAGTGTGAAAAGTTGGAGTCAGGCAGGGGAGGTCAGTGTCCAGTGCACTGCCATTTTTAGCTCTTGTTCTGGATCACTCCTCTCACTTCTGGGCACAAGGCTCATTTTCACTCTCACACCCCTGCATGCCAGATATGGGTGTATTTTGCTTCAGAGGGCGTAGTGAAGCTCATGATATGTACAGGCTCGGAAAAGGCTGCTCTCACAACCTGATGTACAGCAAACCTGCCAGCTGGTCTGGCATGATCAGTGATGTTTTTTTCTGCACCCAGCTCCCAAGTGATGGGATGGAGGCACAGGGATTGATTTCCTGCCCCAGTGCCACCCAGCAGTCCCCTGCAGTGATCCCAGTCACCATTTCCCCACGCCTGGGGAATTTTTCCCTATGACCACAATATCCAGGGTTATTAAGGAAAAATATTTCTCAGTGGTTTTTCCACTGCTCCTTGTGAAAGTGCCACACAAGCAGGGCAATCAGGTGGTGTTTACAATATCTGGCTTTTGTTTTTGTGTCTTTAAATGCTGACTCCAAAATGATTCTGTTTTCCATAGCAGACCAGCACATTGTGGCCTCTTTTATGGTGAGACACAGATTGTAGATTTCTGTGCCTTGGAAGTTAAAAACAGCTCTGGTAACAGCAACATCTTTTAAATGAGCCCCCGATGTTCTCAATGAAAAATTCACTTAGGTACATCAATACTCAGCTTCATTATTGTCCTATTTCAGACCAGGCTGCAGGTAGCATGGGTTTAGTGGTTACTGTTTATCCCCAGGGGATTCCTAACCCCATTTCCCTCTGCTGAAAGAGGTGTTAAAAATAAAAGTAATGTCTCACTGAAAGGAAGACTTTCCCAACAGCTGTATCCTTCAAAGGCTTTGGCCTTTTCTTTCCCCTTACCCTCTCCCTAGGTAGCCCTCTGGGACCCACGGTTATGTGGGATGCCAACTGCTCACGATCCATCACAGCCCCGTTCTCCAAGGGCCCATTGACTCTCAATAATTTATCACTCGATGCTTTGTGTGCTCCTGCAGAAATAAATCAGGACTGGGAGCACCAGATGCTCCCGCATCCCATCACACTGTGTTAATTTATTAAAAAGGGGTTTTCTCAGCCCAGCCGAGGGGTGCAGGGATCTCCTCCACAAGGAGCAGTGAGGATGGGGGTTAAGGTCTGCTGAGCCAAGTGCAAGGAGTGTTGAGAGAGAGAGGCTTCAGCGTGGCAGCTGAACTTGGAAACCCTCGCAGGGTGAGCAGGCGGTCGGCTTTCCAAGCAGAGCTCGCTGGGACTGCGCTCCAAGAAAAATACATTTAGTCCTTAAGCGTGTATTTTTCGTTCTGGGCTCACGGTCTCTTTTTGTTTCTTGGACTAGGTCTCGCACCCGGATACAGCAAGTAAATATCAAGCCATAAATCACAAATCCAATGCTTGCTTTTCTTTCTTCAAGGTTGTATAACATAATGGAAAAGATCAAGCAAATGCAAAGCTATTTTACGCTGCACATGCAGAGTGCAAAAGGCCCTGGGTCTCTTCCAATGACCCCGCAAGAATGATAGGCCTCCTGCTAACACAAAGATCTGTTTTTCTGAGGCATCACACAAATCCTCTCATGGATTGAAGAGTTTCTCCTGTTCTTGTTTTCTTTAATGTTCTTGCAATACAGTTAATTTAACATATAATGACCCTTCATTCAAACCTTCTGCACATATAAATTACAGTTGTTTCATCAAATGTGTCTCTGGCAGAACAGGAAACGCAAATTTCCTACGTTCTCTCCCAGAGTCCTGAAGGCATGTCAACAGCTTATTGGTACTTATCACCCTTGGTCATTTCTCATCTCCCCTTCAGAGGGGGAGGACCACGCTTGCTAACACACAATCTTGCCTCTGACACTGGAGAACCAGGCTGACCCCACCCAGAAGATGGAAGAGTGCTGGGACTTCTTGAAGATGTGGGAGCTTGTCCTTGAAATCCAGCCTTGTCAAGGTTGCACATTCTGTTCCAGCACTCCCTCATGCAGCAGGGCCTGAAATCACACCACTGTTGCTCTTACAAATTCACCCTCCAGTTACCTGCAAGGGGAAGAGCCAAACCAAGAGCTCATGGTTCATCATTCCCCCCAAACACTGTTCAGGATAATTCCTTTTCTCTAGCCCAGTGCCCACTACCCAGGAATGGAATAATGGGACAGGAGCATTGCCAGTTCTGCTGATGCATTGGCAGCCTCTCTGCTCATCTTGGAGCATGTAAAAATGGGATTTTAGATGATCATGTATCTAAATGACAACTAGTTTTTGTGGTGACAGCAAGAAAACTCTTCCCAGGTTTCAAGTCACTGCCACACCTCCACAAGGGCTTCAGAGCTTTTACAGGAACGAGCTGGCAGGTGGGTTGTAAATCCCCATTTCTTCTTCCCCTCTCTCCTCCTCCTCCTCCTCAGAAGTTTCCATTTGCACTGACATTTTCCCAAACTTGTAAGTGAGGGAAAGATATCCAGTGCACATAATACTAGCTTGAAGAGCTAAAGCTTGCCAATGTTATGAGAAAGCATAAGCAAGAGATTATAATGGGAAATGTTGGGCAATCCTGTCTTTACTGAAGGCAAAATCCCCTGCTGGGCGGCCACCAAGATTAGTTCCAGATTTCCTTAGGTTCTTGTGACATGCACAGGGCCTGCCCCAGCACTGCTGAAGTGCTATCAGGTCTAATGCACTCTTTCAATTCTCTCTGCCCTAGCATCAAGAGCATTATTCTGGGGAGATTTTTCCTGAAATCTTCACGAGACAACATTGGGAAATGCTGGTTAGTCAGTAAGACCATTGTTTATCCTCCTGGTAAAACACAGCTTCCACTAAACCAGAGCCCTTCTCTCCTTGAAGATAAGCAAATGTTAGCAAAATGACTGTAAATCATGAGATTTCTGGTTAAGGTTGCAGCAAAACTCCATTTGCATCTTAATTCTCTTTTTTTCTCATTTACAATCTTCTTCAAATGTCTTCTTTGGCACTGAAAACATTTGTCTCAACCTAAAAGTGAACTTTGGAGAGGGGGAGTCTGAATAAAACCCCTACAGCTGTTTTTGAGTTATCCAGGAAGAAGAAAATGCACATTTCCCAGTATAAACATTGTCTTGGTTTTATTTTGGGGCTTTTCATTGTTTTGTTTTTTAAGTTCAAGGAGAACATTCCGTTTATTTAGAGTTAGACTATTTTATTTTTATTTTATTTTATTCAGAAATCAGCACAGCACATCTGTAGTTTTTGGTGAGACAGAAGGACACAAGAGCTGCTCTGTGAGGTCAGAATAAGGGTTGGTCCAGCCCTGGATCCTGTTTCTGACCGTGGCTGGCAGCAGATGCTCAGAGCAAAGCAAAGAGGAAACAGGATCAGTGCCATGGGGCCTTTCCTGGTGTCCCTGCTGTGCTCCCACCACTCCATGATCACCAGGGTTCCTGAGCTGGAGCTGGAATGCTGTGTTTGACAGTCACCAACAGCCTGGTCCTCTCTGAATCTGTCTAATTTGGAGCCCCTCTGCCCCTGTGGCCTTTGCAGAATCTTGTGATGAGAGCACTGGCATGAGGCAGCTATGCTGTGAAATCAGCAAATCCTCACCCTCCTTTTAAACCTGGTCATGCCCTTTGTTCTTACATTATGAGAAACACTGAATAGGCTTTTTTTTCCCCGAACAGGCCTTTTTCATAAGCTGTTCCATCACCCTTCTTGTGCAAGCTTGGTCACATCCTCCTTGTTCTTGTTTTAATTCTCTCTCTGCCTCTGGCTCCCCCACATCCATTTTAGGGTGGTTGAAGTGTGGCATGACTTGGGCTTATGATTCATATGACAACTTCCTCTCCTGGTAGTATCCAATATTTAATTTGATTATTTTTTCCTGTCATTGTTTAGTATTACCACTCTGCTCTCGGAGAATTTTCCATCAATTATATCCCAAATTCTTTTCTAAAAGGCAGCAGTGTGCTACTGTGGTCAATTTGTCACTTCCCCTCTGTTTCAGTGCTTTGCTCTTCCCAGCACTGGCTTTCTACTGGCATTTGATCTCCCAGACACTCAGCTGGGACTGAGTGAGATCCTCCTGCAATTCTTTGGTGTTGGCAGTTCTGAAGAGTTCTGCACCATCCACAAATGTGCTGAACTCGCTGCTTAGCCCATCTTAGAGACCTTTGATTAACCATTGGAGGATACTGCACACATCCACACTGTTTCCTAGGCTGGAGCAGCTCCATGAGAGAGCTTCAGCCCTTTTCCAGCCACAGTTTGGCTCCCCAAAGTGCCTGGGGCAAAGTGCCATTTTTGGAAAGCTGGATGTGCTTTATCAGTGATGCCTTGCTGAGGCACATCCTCACTGACCTCTGCAAAGCCTGTCAACAGATTTGAAAAGCCTGGATCTCCCCAATAAAAGCAACATTTCTTTCTTCCCACCATCTCTCTCATGCACACAGGATCCATCTATGTCTGCCAGTTCTAATATGTGATAAAATTTTCAATTTCCTGACTGGTGTAGAAGGTCACAAACATTAGTTTGCAGTTCTTAGGTTTGCTCTTGAATTATTTCTAGTTATAGTAAATATATCTGGAATAAAATGTTCAACTGTGAGGCTTCATTAATAATTAAAGGGACAACAAATATTCCCTGTAGACAAGTTCAGTTATCTGTGCTAATTTTCCTGTTAAAATTGCAGCTTCTTCCACAAACTGGGCCAAAGTATATCCACAACTAAAATACTTAGAAAGTTTTCCCTTTTCCTTGAATAAAGCATTGATTTCCACAAAATGCATGGAAAATTTTCCCTTGTAATCTTCAGTTTTGTACTGACAATTTTCACTCCTATAATCTCACATGGGTCAAACACAATGTAAGACACCAGCTGAACATTCAGACATTGTCACATTGTTTGGCATCTGCAATTAATGCTGTGATCTGAGTTCATAATTAGAGCCCTCCTACACTTGGAAATGCACTAGTGTTGTCTTACTTCTAAAATTTCAGATGTATTGGTGCAGTGGTTGATGCCCCAATGGGACATTTGGACAATGCCCTTAACAGCATTGTTTAACATTGTTATCAATGTTAAACAACAAGATTTAACTTTTGTTCAGCCCTGAGGTGGCCAGGCAGTTGGACTAGAGGATCTTTGTAGGTCCCTTCCAATTGAAATTATTCCAGTCTAGTCCAATCTAGTCTAGTCTAAATGAAAACTTTCTCTGTGAACACTCAATTCCTGAAATAATTGTGCATATTTATTGATATTTTAGAATATTTTCTTTCAGCCTGATTATTCCAAGTTTTGCAAACCATAAATTTGCATAAATTTTAAAGTGTAGCCAGATGTATAACATTGGGAAAAAACTGAAAGTCTTTATCTGTGTGTCCTATACAGCCCAGCACACATGAGAGTATGCAAAATACTCCACGAGCATTCATGCAGACATTGGAGAGGATAAATGTAAAAACAAAAGCATATGTACAGGAGTTGTGGTTAGGGGTTGTTTTTTTCCCATGAAATAAAACCCAAATATGGAGAAGTTACCTGTAGCAGCAAAGGCATCAAGTATCTAATCATGAACAAACTACCAATATGAGAGCATTGCTTGAGAAATTAATGCAACCTATCAGCTGCCTTAAAAATTGGTTCCCACTTAAACATTTTGCCCACCCAGGGCTTCAGTGAGTATCACCATGGAACCACCCAGGTAAATAAAAGCTGATTAATGAAGGAAGTGTATGTGCTTTTCCCTCGCTCCCTCAAAATTGGCAGCACCACTGCACTGTGCAGTCCCACAAGATAACACATCAGGGCTGTGCAGCTTTGCCTCTAGCCCTGAGTCAGTTCAGGGCTCTGTTTGTCTCTGGATAATGTTAAATTAAGGGCCTGAGTCTGAGGACTACTCATCTTCACTTCTCAGCTCTCCCAGCTGCAATATATCACTGGCAGGCCAATACCCCAACCCACGGGGGGGTGTCCCATGTGACACACACCAATTTATAAATGAGAATGATATCTGAATGCATCACATTTCACTGAAGAAAAACAAACCTTATGGACTCTTTTAAGACTGTGATAAATTAGAATGTGCACGATACAAATATTTATCTTGCACCCTTATTGCAAGTATTTCCTTTTTGCTGGTTAATTTAATTAAGAGGTGTCCCTTTGGATTAAAACTTTGTAAGATGGATATATTTTTCTCCAAGCCATAATTCATGTTGAATGAAGAGAGGAAAACTCATAGCTCCTGAACTTATTAATTATGATTTGAATTAAAATACATTCCTGGCTTCCTTGAACACTTATATATGTTACAGGATAGCTGGGAGGAGAAACAAGAGGGATTATTTTTGTTTTCATGAGGAGGACCTGATCCCAGAAACACTGTTGAACACGTATGATGAGGAGTTAGTCACAATGATTTCTTTGGCAAGGGAGAAAGAAGCAGAAACAAAAACAACACTGACCCAACTTTCCATCAAAGCGGGGGTGGGGGATGAGAGAGCTGGTATGGGATCATTCTTCTCTCCCGAAGCCCAGGATCCCACCTCACTCCAAAAAAGCCTCCTTGGGCTTGGCAGTCTGTAGCTGTGCAGGATACCAAGGACAGGAGCAGGAGAAGTGGTCAGGAGAAGCTGCCAGGAGCAGCTCGTGGCCCAGAGTTTGTCACCATCCTCTGCAGTTCTGGGAGATGTGGGGGCCTTCCTGGTGTCCCCTCTCTGCACATCATCACCCAGTGCAGGACACTGGGCTCCCAGGGAACACAAAACCCACAAAGAGCCCAGCTGGTTCAGCTGGGACTTCCTGGGGAAGAGCATCTGGCCTCTGGAGACCTTACCTGAGCTGTAGACCCAAAAGAAAAAAGGCGAAGCCAGTGGAGAAGGAGCTGTTTAGGGCTTCAGAGAGTCAGGATTTTGCCTTGGGTAGCTTTGCTCATCTCAGATGAGCCACTCCATCTCACAGCTCGGGACCCTTTCCTGGCTTTTGTTGGATTTCCTTCCAGGGCAGCACCTGTGGATCACAACCAAGCTCCTGCTGTGTCTGTGCAGAGACAACGAGGCAGGGGAGCAGCTTTGTGACAAATAGGCATTACAGAGGGGTGATGACAAAAGTGTAGTTGCTTTCCCAAAACTCTGCTTTGCCTCTGCTCAGAAAGCAGAACTAGAACTGTCCATCAGAAAATTAGTCCCCAGCTCAGGACCCACAGAGGAAAGAATGGTTTTGTCCCTGCCTATCCCTTCAAGGTAGAGTTTAGACATACCAATGTTTGGGGCATGCACCTATTTTGAGAAGCCTCTTCTTCCACAAAGGTTTCTGTTTACAACATCCATCACCACCTCCGTGGCATCTGATGAGGAGTGATTTTAATAACCCTCAAAGTAGAATAATTGAAAAAGGCTTGTCCTTTCCTCTTTAGAAGAGAATTTTCTGATCAGTTTTGGGCATTGTGTCAATAAATGCTGTCACATTTCCTTTCATTACAGAGCCCACCAATACACTGTTAGCAGACTCATTAACAAGACAAGGGGCATCACTGTCAGAATAAAAGGCTACTGAAATGTGAATACAAAGTCCAGCCAAACATCTCACTCATATAAGCTTGAACTTGACTCATTGCTGCAGGCATACTTGGAGGGGTTTCTCAACACATTATTCAAATTCTTGTTGGAGCTGTTTTGCTTCCCACACCCCTCCAGCACCTGCAGGAACCTCTCTGCTGACCCTGAGACCCTTGATGAGATTCAAGCCAGAGTGTTTGGTCAATGCCAGCTCTTACATCAGTGACTGGCATCCCTTCATGGCTCCCACGTCCCACTTTTAAAAGAATAATTACAGCAATGCTGTGAGTTGAATGACAAAACTCAAAGAAAAATGAACTTGAAGATGTTTCCCTAGCAACTGTGTGCAGCAGTGTTTCCACCAGGCCAGCATTACAGCATCACACTCACAAACTGAAAAAAAACCCAGACTGAAATCTTTACCACTTGAATGGCAAGTGCAGCCTGGCAGAGACTGAGCCTGCCTTGGTCACATCAGTCAGTGCCCAACTCATAATGAGGCTTTCACCTTATGTTGAAAACTACTCTGGATAAGGAATAGCAACAGCTGTGAAGAGAGGTTCAGGGAACACAGCAACTTCATGAAAATAATTTAAAAAAACAGCAAAATCTTCATTTCAGTATTGTTAAAATAACTGTTGATTGTCTCTTTCACTTTCCATTCCTGCTCCTGCCTGCCACTACATCAGTGCAATTCCAGCACATGCTGTCTAATGAGTCACCTTTGGCCCTCTGATTTTCTTGAAGCAGAGGCCCTGAGTTCCCAGAGGGTGATCCAAGGCTTACTCACCCAACTGTGATTATCTTTGTGCAGCTAGTCCTTCCCAGTCCTTCTTGCTCATCATTCCTAAAACTGACTCTTGGAAACATCCTGCTCCAACCCACCCTTGCTTTCCTGGCAGACTCAGAGGTCCCCATTTTTCCTGCATCCACTGTAGCAGATACAGCAAGGGATGCAAGCAGGAGGAGGGAAGAGGCAACAATCCCATTACTATCCTAATAAACTCACCTCTCTTCTGTTTACCACCATCATTTTAACTGATGTAGTCCAGAACAAGGCAAATTTTTATGCTGAATCCCGCATATTTTTTTTACCCTTCAGAAAGACAGTGACCATTTCACTCAAGGATGGTTTGAATACTTAGGCACACAGATGAAAGGCTGCTATGACATCATACTTTAAGTCTATTGGCAATGGTACATTATTTATTAATCATAGTCCTGAGATAAATGTAATTTATACTATATCATCCTGAAAATTATTTTTGCTCACCTGTGCTGTAAACCTTCTGTTCCACAAACTTGGGATCCAGCTTTTGGACCTTAAACATTCTGAAAATGCTCCCCATAGGGGGCCAACTGATTGTTTTCTTTAGTTGATGCATGGTCAGCATCACTAACATGTATTAAATTAGCAATATTAAATCCAAAAAAATGTCTCTGGCCCTATGATTTATAGCTTACCTCCTGTGAGAGGAGAGGCCTTTGGCACACTGAGCCAGAGATGCCTCAAATGCCACCAGTGGTACAATTTTATAAAAAGATTATGAGGGGAGGGAAGTGTTCATCAGCATTCACACATCAGTGGTGCAGCTCATCCCCCTGCTTGCCTGGTGTCAATGCTCCATGTGCCACCAGTGCTGTGTGCCAGGAAAAGCTCAGCCTGGGGCTTTGCTGGGCCAGGCTCAACAGGCACAGAGCATCTGAGCCCTTGGCTGATGAAGCAGGAGGAAGACTGAGCACACAGCTTTACCCCAGGAAAGGCAGTGCTGCCTCTTACCCAGGGAAAGGGGGAGGTTTGTGCCACTGAGAGGAGCAACTCAGGAAACAATCAAAAATCTGAAGCCTGTCCTTGGTGAGGAGGCTGCTGGGCTTNTAGCAACTCAGGAGGGAAAAGAACGATCAAAAAGCTGAAGCCTGTTCTTGGTGAGGAGGCTGCTGGGCTTGCTTTGGGAACAGTCCCCCACTGGGTCCTGAGCTGCACAGAGGGACCTGAGCAGCCCAGAGACCCACAGCCACCTGCAGGCTTCAAACGACAAGCTTCTAACCCTGCTCCTTTGTGGGTTTTCAGAGGACAGGCTGGAACTGGAGGATTCTTGGCCCAGTTATGGATTAGGGCTTTCCCTCCTTTGGAGCCTGCACCAAGCCACCAGGAATTTGGTTAAGATGCATCTGTCACAACCACCCACACCCAAATATCTGTAACACTGAATTTTGAGGTGGGATCTGCCAGGATCTGACCCAGTCCTGGGACCTGGCTGTTGCAGCTGAAGCATGTGAGCTCTCCTGAGATGAGTCAGGGATTTTGTGTGCAAGGGTGGGAATGCAGAAAAGCAATTGCCCTTTCCTGGAAAGTAAAGACAAAGCCTGTTCCCACAGGAAACCCTGTTTCCCCGTTTCACAGAAATCAATGGTGAAACTGTTGGGGCCTCAGGAGTGGCAGCTCAGGTCCTTCATGATTGTTTGCCTTCAAAAAGGAATTTTGCTTCATTAGGATGCTAAGTCTTTCTAATTCACATATTTGATTTGCTTCGGGTCTTGTGTTGTCTTCATTCCCTGCCTGACAACAGGGAGTCAAAAGGGGCCAAGAGGGAATCAAAAGGGGCCAAGAGGGAATCAAAAAGGGCATCTCTGAACCTGCTGAGAGGCCCTGGAACTTCGCTGGAGAGTGTTCAGTGTGGGGTGAGAGGAGGTGGCAGGCACATTCCGATGGAGTGCCCTCTCTGTTTGATACCATTGTAATGGAAACTTGAAACTTCAGGAAGGCCAGTGAAATGGAAATGCCAGGAAGTCTAAGAGAGACCATTTGGTTACTCTTTACCAGGCTTCTGTAGAGCTAAATGTCTGAGTTGCTGCCTTGAGTGAGCTTTCCTGGGGTCCTGAAAGCCAAACTCCCGGGCGGAAAGGTCAGGAATCCAGCAGCAGCGAGGTGAGAGACACGAATCCCAGCAGTCACTTGAGATGCTTACTCTGGAAACAAACTCTCACAACACAAGTGGGAAGAGCTGGAGACCTGATGCAATGGCAAAACAGATGAAAACCCTGTGTTCCACCCCAGGGTGAGTTACCTACTGGGAGAGGGAGTGTGGGAGCAGTGGCTTTGTGTGTTCCTCCAGCTTTTCACAACCACTTGAACCCAGATGGCGAGGGAGGGAAAAAAACTTCCTGCATTTTGATGAACTTGAGCAATATTACAGCAATTTCAACAACACAGCAAGAAATGTCCTGCAGCAGCAAAGCAAAGTATCAGATAGAGGTGGTTCCTCGCACAAGGATTTGCTGAGCAGAGCAGTGCCTTACCACACAGCAAAATGAAGCTCTTTTGGACAAAGGAAAGTGCTCATATTTTATTGAAAATAGTAAAATTACTCACTACCCCCAGACCAAAATGGAAAGAGGCTTGAGCTACAAAAGCTCTGCTTGTATTAATGTCCAGGCAAGCAGATGCACTTCCCTAAAATCCATTTAGCTGTCAAAAAAATAAAAAAATTAAAAATGCCAGCAGCAGAGATGTTCAAAAACTGTGGCCTCTATGCACTTCAGTGAGGATTTTCCTTTAAAAAAATAATAAATGTAATAACAATAATAATAGAAAAGTACACTGAAACCCAACTCTACAGATTTTGTTCCTATTTCTCCTGAGGGAGAGGCAGGGTGAGGATACCACCAGGCTTTCACATGCAATCCCTTCATGTAAATGATTTCCAATGGGAGCTCCTGCCCTTGCCTGCAGACAAAAACAGAATGCATCACTATTGCCAGACCACCTGGGACATGGGGAGGAGAGGAAATTTCCAGATGGGTTTTAAGACAATTCATTTATATAGCCAAAATAAATGTTGTTTTTTTTTTTCTGCAATAGCCTTTCCCTTTGCTCTATCCAGACCACCAAGAGAAGAGGGAGGCACAGAATTTCTATTGCATTAATTGTCCTGGTGTTTACAGTTTTGGCTTTTATGAACTTGTGGGAGCTGTTTATTGAGCCATAAACTCTACTAATGGGAATATTATCTCTAAATTATAAAAATACTATAATATTTGGGTTAGTTAAAAGAAAGGTTTAAAACTGTTACACACTTACAGTTTATCTCAATTACCAGCATGATCCCATAATGGGAATTTAATTGCTAATTGCTGGCTTATATTGTAGAAGAACTGCAATAACAATACACAATATATAGCCTATAAACATGTCCAGACAGTTCTACATCACCTCCTTTCACTGCTACCTTCTAATATGGCTTGGGGGGAGGTTATTACAATGATTTAATTCCTAAATGCCTCAAATTAGGGATTTCTCTTTGTTAGGAAAGCATTCCCAGCAGTGCTTTGTTTGACAGCTTTTAGCGAGCTGCCTCCTCACACTTTGAACAAACAGGACAGCCTTCTGCACACGCTTAAATACTTTGCTGAATTAGATTCTCAACGAGCTCTAACAAAAGAAATGGTAGTTCCATTTAAGTCAATCCAGATATTCCTGTTTACCCAGCTGGAGTGAAGTTTGAGCAAGACACACCAGTCAGAGTCAAGCTCAAGAACAGTCAGGTCCATCTGATAAGCGTGGTGCTAAATCTGCTCATCCTGAGCTCCAGAATATCCCAGGAGAGAGATCCTGTGCAATTCAGTGTGGGATCCTGGTCTCATGGATTTGTGGTCTCGTGGTTTCATGGACTCAGCCCATTCCACCCAGCTCAGCCCAGACTGTCCACAGCTGGTCCATCCTACACATCAGCCACAACCTGCCCATGGGCAGGGAGCAGCCAAGGTCACCCTGCTCAGCCTCAGAGCTCCTCTCACAATGCCAGGGGACCCCAAGGGTGGGACCCATCTCCCCCAGCAGCAATGCAAACATCAACACTCAGCTGGCTGCTTCCAATCCCTTCAGCCAGGGCAGAGGGATGGGCAGGGATATCAGGCATCCTCTAAATATTCCTGTGGCTGGCCACTCCCTAGAGGTGCTGCTCATCCTTCCAGCAGCAGTAAGGGATCCTGAGAGCAAGTGCAGGTGCAGACACCTGCACTGCCAACATCTGAGAGCAAGGGACACGAGTATCACCCAGAGACACTAATTTGGAGGTGGCCTTGTCCCACCTGCAGCACAGCAGCGCTGCAAAGGGTCTTCCTCTTGTGTTCCAAGGCAATGCCATCCTGACAGATTTGCTTTGGAAGTGGGAGCTCTCTCAGGTGCTGTCAGGTGATACAGTGAATTTTGTGCCCTTACAGATCATCCCTCATGCTGCTTGCCAGGGATCTGCATCAGATTTCGGGTAGGTTTGTGAATCAGCTCCTTTACTTCTCTTTCTTCATAGTTCTAAATATGAAACTATCCTGATGAAAGAGGAGAGAAGAGAGGACAGATGGCTGGGGTGAAGGGCAGATGAGGATAGCTTGTTCATTTGTGTGTAATACATACCAGAAGAAACTTCCAGATGATTCAGAAATGGCCAGAGAAATGTGCAGAGGGAGAGTTCATTTAATCAATCCAAAACCTTGATATATTATAGCTATATTAACTTCCTAATCTTGGTTATGCTTCCTAGCTTTAAACTTTACATTGGGAACTAGCAGGGACATGGAGCTTCCCCACACCTCTCTCTGGCTTCTTTGACCATTGCCCAGATCAGGAGTCCTGCTTTTGGTCTGAGTCACTCCCCCAAACAACTACAAGAAGAAATTGATTCAGAGCAAACAGTAACTTTTAAAAAGTCTTCTTTCCAGATAGTTTTGTCTCAAATGTTATCTCTACTGCACTCTAAAATCTAAAAATAATTTTAAAAATCTGGCTGAGCTCAGACTGTGGTACTTTTTTCCTCCTGATATTGTGAATTCTTCACAAACAAGCCACTCTTCTGTCTTTTGTACTGCAGCTTGATGGTTAAACAGCCTTGAAGAGGAAGAAATTCTGCAAGTAAACATGCAATAGGTCAGTTACTGAGGGTACAGGACATTATTGCTTAAAGAACTAATGTTTCCCTCCATGACACTGAACTACAAAACGTTAAAAACTGGGAAATTTTTCTATTAGTTCCATGTCTCAGACAACAGGGACACTTAGAAGGGCCCAGCAAGCACACACCTGGTGAATTACTGCTAATGATACATGGACTGCTGTTCTCTGAAAGCAGTCAAGTGACTGAAATCATCCAGTATTTTGGTTAGTGCAGAATTTCCCACAGCAAGTTTTCCTTTGGGAGGCAGTGATGTCTCCTGGGCTGAAAGGACAAAGCAGAGAGAGCAAACAGAGGAGCCAACTGAGCCCAAACTTTTCCCATGAAGTAGGATGAACTCACACTAGTACATGAGGAACAAACACAGGATGACTTTCATCCTTTCATTTAAGCAGATGAACATCTGCCTGATGTTGGTGCAAGTGGCTCTGCCTGGAAAAATACAGTAGCTGGCTGTATGATAAAATAAATGTTTCCTGGTGAAGAACATCCATTTTTTGCCCACAGCAGATGCCCATGGCTGCCCACATCCGAGGGGGCCCTTCTGCAGGTGACAGCCCAGGCACTCTGAGCCAACCTCTTTGCAACCATTTCCCTGCCAGCAGCAGCAGCAGCAGCAGCAGCAATTCCAGAGATCTTGGAGCCTCTTCTTCCCAGATGCCAGGCTGAGGAAGCAAACATTAACACTGAGCACGCAGCAGAGCCGGGGCTGTAACGTGAATCCCTGCGCTCCTGCCGGGCCAGTGCAGATACTTGTGGAAAGGAGATACCCTTGGCTGCCCTGCAGAGATCCAGGGCTGAGATTAATGGCAACTGTGGGGGCTGCCCTCCCCTCTGTGCCAGGCGTGCTTTAAAGCCGTGGCCTCCTGCCATCTCGAAACATAACCCTGTGGTATTGTCTTCATTCAGGCCCCTCATCCGCAATGTGAAAAGAGAGAAGAAGCTGGTGGCAGGATTAGAGGAGAGGTTGAAATATTCTGGGCAGCACATGCTGTAAGTCACATTATACAAGGAGGATTATTGGGCTGCTCATTGGCCAGGGATTTCCATTCTGGAAGGGCTGCTGCCTGTGAGAGAGAAAACCTGGTGAAAAGTGTTTATAGCATGTTGGACCACAGTGTATGACACATTGAGCACGGTGACAAGCAATGAAAATATTTTTCAGGCCCTGTCTGCCCTCTCCTAGGAGATTGTTTTGTGTTTGTCAGGGTTATGCAAGATGCATGGGAAAAAGGGAAAATCAGAAGTGAGATTAATAATTCAGAATGGTATTATAAACCTCCTAAAATTACCATCATCAGATGAACCCATCTCAACCTTAAAACTGAGTACATCAGTCTTGGAAGGCATTTTGGGATCCTCATTGTTTTAGAGGTGAGAAACCACCTTTTCTTGTCCATGTTTAATTTATTCATGGCAAATTAGACCCATTTTTTCCTTAAAACTACCAATGTTCTTACCTGAACCAGATAATTTTCCTCACCTGGAAACAATGTATTTACAAAGAGAAAGGATATTCATTCAATCTGAGCCTTTATTTTATTACACTAAATAATCCATGCTCCTTCAGTCACCCTTATCTCCATTCTCTTGGTCACCTTTCCAGCTCTTCTCTGCACTGATTGCAGATTAACAGTCCCCTTTCTTGACCATCATCAGACAAGACCAGACCATGAGTGAATAGACCTATGCACACGATTCCACATGAAAATACAAAATATTGTATTTCTTGAACTATTTTTTTCTTTTAAAAATGCTTCTTTTGTCTCATACATATAAAGAGAAACAAACTAAAGTTAATTTATCTTTTCTAGAAGCTACTTGAGAGGTTCTCAGTGTTCAGAGTCTCCTTTTCTTGGAAACTCTCAGCTGTACAAGATTTCCACAATTGAAACAAATCCTTCTGAAGTCTTGGGAACATTAATAATTTACAAGGAAAACTACATTCATTTAGTCTCAATCTCAGTCTTGGTGCCATGTCATAAAAATATTCAGCTTTCACCAAATAGCCTTCAAACACAAATTGTTGTTTTGGATCCTGACACTGTCCCTGTGGTCAGATATTTCTTATCATATAAGGAACCATTTTCCTCTTTTGGATCAAAAAGAAATTCATGGTCTTTTCTACAACTTGGTACACTTTAGGTTTTTACCTTTTTCCTTTTGAGCCTCTGGACACAGACACTCCTTGCCCATTTTATTGCTATCCCTCCTCAGCAGCAGCAACAAAATTATGCCTTGTCTCAAGACATTTTTTGCTGCAAAAAAGGCAAAGGGTTGTCAAAAGCTTCATATTTTGCCATATAGTACAAAAAGAATAAAGATTTCACTTACATTATCATGCAAAAGTGTAGGAAGGTATTTCTATATAGAATCATAATTGTAAGGGGGATCTCCAAATTTCCAAAAAATTACTGTTGTCTTTCCCTCAGTTTGGGGATTTAAGATGCATTGAATTCTCATCTTACCAAATCAAACCATTCCTGCCCAAAACTGTAATTTCAGATTAAAGAAAAAAACGGGGTTCTAAGTCTTCCCAGGCTCCAGAAGAGGGGCACTGGCTCACACCTCTTCCCCAGTGGAATCTCATGGATGAATCAGCTCCACCCCAGCTCTTCCATTCTTCAGAGTGGGGTAATTACTCCAATCACAAAAGCACAAAGTAAATCCAGATCCAATCATGGCTTTTAGCATAAGCTTAAAAAGATACAAAAATGCTAACAGGAACTCCATTAAGCCATGGAGAAAGAGAAAGGCATCAGTGAATTTTCAAAGGGCAAGTACAGTTCTGCTGCAAGAACGCTGCACACCAAAATTGCACTGAAGCCCCTTCTCTTCAGACATGTCCCACCCCAGTAAAGCTGGGTGGGACTAACCTGAGTCACATCTAAAACAAAAAGCAACAACTGACAGCTTCTGTGCCGTGCCCACAGAACATTTGCTTCCACTTTGCAAGGCTATAATTACCTCTGATACCAGAGCAGCTTCATAGTGTGCAAAAACCTTGCTCGCGTTTCCTCCACAAAATAACCAACTTTGACACGAACAGCACTCGAGCATCACCACGGGGATAGAGCAAAACCACAGATACGAGCTGAGGAGCAAGGGAGGAAACGTGAATGGAATGGCATTGTTGTGCTAATGCAGTCCGACCCAATTTTAAGAGGTCATCCAACAACTTTTGTTTGCAGAACAAAGCAGGGTCAGTCAGATTTTGCACTGCTTGACTCAAAGATTTCTCAATACTCACAAATTCTCCGTGCAAGCAGACAGAGATTAGAGGATCTAATTTTATTTATGCTTGAATAAGTATGACACAGTGTTGTTGATTTAGAGAGAGTTCCAAAAACACACCAGTATACATCTCTGTTGGAACAAGAAATCAAACTCAATAAAACCTATATCTGATTTTTTCTTATTTCACAAGAAATGTTTTCTGTATCTTTCTAAGTAATCTTCAGAGTTGAAGCATCAATCTTAAATCAGTGCCTTGCACAGATGAGATTATTCTTCCTTGCCAAACAGATCATCCAGAAGACAAGTGTATCTGATTGCAGCCACAGGAGGGGATCGTGGTAGCTGGTTCCAGATATCTTCCCTCTGAAACCAGGAACCCAGAAAGTATCTTAGTGTATAATAATGAAAACAAGAATCATTACAAGCTGGTCAACATAAGGCTGAATGGGCTGCTTCAATTCCACAGAAAAATCTGTGAAACATTGTTTCTTTATACAGCACATCTTCTTAAAAGATTACAATGTACACATTCTTATGAATGTTGCCAAATATTTTATTTAAAATATTTTCTATCATTAACCCTTTTGCAGACATCTTTAAATTAAATAATGCTGTATTTTCTTCACTTAAATGCTTATGCTTCAAACTCTTGAAAGTCACCTATGTCTCAACATCAAAAATCATACAAAATAACATGAGACAAAGAAAAGGAATAAAAAAGAAAGCCAGCTAAACAAGCACAACCCTGCTGCTGAAGTCTATCTGTCAAATACAGGTACAGTATCCTCAAAATACTGCTATTAATTCATGGTAAGTCATGCACAGAATGACAATTGAATTCTAAAGCTGAACAAGCTTTAAAACTTTTTCTGTCTCAGATTTTTTCCATTTTATAATTACCACTCTTAAAATAATAAATATTAAATATTTAATTATCACTTAAGCACAGAATTCATTGGCAAAAACAAAGAATGCCCACTCAACAAAGCCTAAGAAACACCATGATCCTCAGGACTGCTGTATAAAATATGTGGAAGGGCTTTGATTTTATCTGTACAAGACAGAAAAATTCTTCACAAAGACAAAGCAAAAATAATCAACCATGGAAAGCAGAGCAAACCAACAGCTCTGGGCCTCATTAGACCCACCAGCAGTCTGAGATGCTACAGAAGAAGGTCTTGGTAAGTCAGGCAGGAGTGAGGAGTCAGGAGCACAATGCCTCAGGAATACTGGTTTAAATTACGCCACAAATGAACTTGAATTTAAAGGAATGTTGCATTTCTAAATGGTTTGAACACAATCAAACCCTGTACAATACATTGGACAGGCCAGAACAGCCAAATGATGTGTTGGCAGAAGGCCTTTGGTTTTATCTGTTACAAAGTATTTAAAATTCAGCATAATTGCCTCGTGGACCTTCTATTTTAAAATGTTCCACTCAGCACAAGATGGCAAGATCAGATTATTCTCTGCAGTTTGTTGATCCTGCATTTTTCTTTACCCTAAGTAGCAGGCTGAAGATATACAAAGTTGATTCATCAGTTCTCCTCTGTGCATGCCTACCAGAGGTGTGGGGTGTTATGTGCAGGTTTCTGAGGAGTTATACAAAATGCAGAGCTATTTTCTGCACATGTGTCAGAGGAGCTTAAAGTATTTTCTGACTACCTCAGCAAATGAGCAGATCATTTGACATGTGACAATGATATTTGTGGGGGAAGCAGTACTCATGCCCATTGTCCATGGGTAAATACACCTGCTCCACTTTCTCTTTTTCTTTTTTCTCCTATAAAATGTCCCAGAGATGTGATACCTACTAGGCACCTCCTCATCCCTGTTTGGCTTCTCTGCTTCATCCTAAACTTCCCTATTAAACCTATTAAAAAATAATTACTTGAAGAAAACAGATACAAATACAAAAATACTGAAATGTGAAAAATGTTGTAGTGTGTGTTAGCTAAAACAGTCATGTTAAAGTTGGAGAAATTCTATTGAGACAATGGTTTTACCTTGGGTGACTCCTTTACCTCCTTGAAAGCATGGACTTGATTCTCTCTCCAGTTCAGTGCATGAACAAGCTTTCTGTAGTCTACTTGCTTTTGGTTATCTTCAAACCTGAGCAGAATATCCATAAGATAACTCAAGGTTAAAGGGAATTTTTAACAAAGTTATGTCATGTTATCCACAGCATACTATTACCTTTGGGATAATACTTTTTATACTACTTTATTCCCAAACACCGGCAGGAGTGAAAAAAAAAGTACAAAATGTCAGGAACTCCTACATTATACATTCTTTTCCATATTCTTACACCTTATTATTACCTCTTATAGTGGAATTCAACTTATTCAAGTTTTACTGTACTTATTTAAATGATTTTCATTTTAGTTTTGAAGCACTACTCAACCTTTTCCAACACTGATGTCACAGCTTTTGACAAACACAGTTGGGATGATCAGTGTATGATTCCTTTGTGCAGAAAGAAACAGAATTATACAGGAGACCTGTGCTGTAACACAACTGACCTGCTTTATTATGATTTCTTCAATCATCTCCTGAAAATAATCCTTCAAAACTGCTGTTTGCACACACCTTGAGAAAAATTTGCATTTTACAAACACACAGCTTGCTAACCTATCAAATAATAGCTAGATTTTAAAATCATTTGGCAACAGGTCTATGGCATTGTTCTTTCTTTCTATGGATAAATAGATACATTTGCATCAGTTGTGGCTGTCCCCTAAATGCATGAAGATATATATGCTGCCAGCTAAGGCCTACAGGTACATGTGGAAAATGCTATTTCCCTCCCTCAGGTTTCTAAAATCCTTACCCTGCACTAATAAGCCCCATGGGATCAGGTTTATGAGTCCCTTCATCTTTCTGCTATTGACTTGGATGACACAGCCTCAGAAATAGAAGTCCTCAATTCAGCAGAACAGAGGAGATTCAGGCCCTTGGGAAGCACTGTTCCTTCAGTGTCACCAGCCAAAAGCTGAAAGATACCTTTGGGCTGAAGCTTGGAAAGAACAGCCAGAGAGCTCTGTGATAAATACAGCACTGGCAGCTTCTGAAGGACCCCTGCCTCACCAACAGCACCCACCTGCAAAAGGGACCCAGTTTGGGCACAGAAACACAGCCTGGAAGTGTCTGTGCTTCACTGGGCTCCATGGAGAGACACAGACACCCAGCAAGAGTCACTAGCTCTTATCTGGTGGGAGAAACCAGGTTAAACAATTCTGCCCTGCCATCTGGTGAGACAGAAACTCCTGCACAGGAAACAAGCATTTCAGAAAATCATTTTGCTTTGTCCTTAATGAAATAGCAATGCACAAAACATGGGCCTCAAAACCCTTCAATCATTGCATTAAATTTTCTAACAAAATTTAAGCACAAAGGCACTTTTAGAGAGAACAGCACAAACTTGGAAAATAATACTGGAGGAGAAATAGATCTGGTGACAAAAATAAACTGTACAAACTGCAACTCATCCTTTCCTTCTCCTCCCCCCACACCTTTCATTTAATAGTCAGCAGGAAAGATAATAATAAAATATACTGAGAGCCATAAACAGAGATGGCAGCGATAAACTGGAATGTTAAGTACAGTGAGTTATGCTGAAGATGAAAGCAAAGTCAGAAAAGAATGCTACTGCTACCAGAATTAAATGGAGCCTGAAACACTGCCATGAGAAACCCTGCTATGGCAGCCTGCTTCTTTATCATAGTTCACACGCAAGTTAACATTTCCAGAAAGCCTCACTTTTGGGGAATACATCCAATATACAAGAAAATTACCGTTCCCACTTCCAGTGGGTTCTCACTTTCAGGTTTGTTTGTTTTTTTTGCAGGTGGCAATAGGGAAAAGAAACATGAGATGTAATAGGACAAAAAGCTTATATCTCTTGGAAAAATAATGGCACAGATTGGAATTTCAGAACTATCAGGACAAATTATTTTTCTTTCTGCTACTATGTAGTTACTTTTTGCTCTTTCTGAATAGTTAAAAGATTAATTCTACCACCAAGATGCTGAGCTGTATAAGCATGAGTTTTAAACAAAGAACATGTGAAGGAGTGTAACTACTTAAACATTCTGTTGAGGCACCAAAATTGAAGAAAGCATTGCTTCTGCTTTTGACAAACATTTACAAGGACAAAAAGCCTTTGATGTGACAGCACTAGTGAGCTGAGATTGCAAACATGGGTTTGAAATTATCTCTAACCAGGAATTTTAACACGGGCAGAGGAAATGGGATTCCTAAATCCCATAATTAAATAGCTACAGAAAGCATCTTAAAATACTACTCTAGAATAACCCACAAGGAAATAAAATCTACTCTTTAGATCTTTTTACTGCTGTGACTTATTGTATCAATCTACTAAAAGCACACACCAGAGATTTGGCACAGAGCATCCAGATGGAGTGAGGAGATGTTATCAATTTGTGCATTATTAGGACAGAGATGTCATACATTTCAGTGGCTGGAGTTAATAATGCTGAGACAGACAGTGCTCTTCAGAAAAGGAAATTAGATTTGTCTTATCAAGAAGATGCACCAAAGATAGCTTTAAACCACCTTTCTCTTCAGTTTTACCCTGTTATTTCACCAATGGATGGGATTTTAGACTATGAAAGTCACTTCTCCATCCCTATCATGGTTTGCAGAGCTTTTTATTTTCTTTATCATTACAGAAATAATTGCACATTTCTGCTTCTAAAAATACATCCATATTTAAATACTCCAGATAAGTGCAAAATCTGGTCAAATCACTTTATGCTCCTCCCTGAGGATGCTTTGGTGAGTAAAGGTTACTTACTAATAAGTTTTTCTTTCCCATCAAGAAATCTATACCCCAAAGTTTTATGTGGAAGTTTAATGTACATGCAGAGGTTTTTTTTTAATTCCTTCATTTCAAATAACATTTATTAACAAGTTAATCTGATTATAACAGAGCAGAAGCATCTGCTGCTTTAACCTTAGAAAAAATGTTGGGGTTCTTCAGCCTGTTTGATACTCTTTGTGCAACAGTTCTACAGGGACTAAATTGTTACTTTGTACACCTAAATTGTCATAAACTGCTCTTATTAAAGGACTTAAACCAGCAAGCAGAACAAATCACTATTAAATAATAATGGCTGCCATCTCCTTTTTAAAAAATTATATTTATACATTTACTCATGTCTTGAACAACCATGAATTGAACCACCAGCTCCTCAGCAAACCAAGTTACAGGAATAATTTGTCTTAAGAGATTCAAATACAAATTCTGGAGAGCCTTTTAGTCACAAATGGCACAGAGAATCTCAGGCACCAAAGGTAACAAGAAGGCAGCAGGAGAAAGATCTTGTGATCATTTCCACTGCTGCTCCTGCTACTGGACACTTGCTGTAGCAGGAAAAGAGGGTTTGCTTCCTGAAAGACAAAGGTCAGCCCTAAACAAAATATTACAGGTAGGAAACCAGGAAAAAAATTATAACCCAGCCATAAACCTGGGAAAACTGAGCAGGCTGGAGTGGCCTGGCCTGACCTGTGAGTGGTTTGAGACTTGGGATAACCACGTAGGAGGCCCTCTGTCATCAGGCACTGCTACCTGAGGAGATTCACCTTTAAAAACAACAAACACCCTTCAAACAGACTCACCCCTGCTGTGTGGAGAGGAGAAAAACTACACAGCTGCTTCTAATAGAAATTAAAAAACATAATTTTAAAAGCTAGGGGCCTACAATTAACAACTAAATTAATGCAGAATTATCAACATGTAATGCTTGTAAATTTATCATCCATTCTTTCTTCTCTCAATTTTTCCTTCCTTATCTACCAGCTGTTTTTAAATCCTCCAGGGAAGGACTGCTTCTTTTTAAGTCCCTGTTAGCATCAATTTAGCATTGCAGTAAATAAAAATAACAGAAAAACCCTCCTAAACTCATTGCTTAAGCACTTCGCAAAATTTATTTATTAAACAAATTGTAATTGTTAATTATGCCTGCATAAATTTTAAGACATGTTTATAATGACTACTGTAGTTTTCTGGCAGAAACAATTGTGCACTGTCTGCATTGCTTAATATAATGTGATTAAATTCTGTATTGTTCTGTAATTTAAAAAGTAAGTGAGAAAATGCTGATGGAGAAAGCAAATACTATTTAATATGCCAGCTCAGGTAAACTGGAAAAACATTCACATTGTTTGGTACCTAAATCCTACTATTTCAACATCCCACAGATAAAAATATAAATTTACACTAGATGGACATTATGAAAATGTCTTATGAAACCCCAATTTTTCTGCTAACTCTCCCTTCCTTCCATGGCAACTGAGTGGTCTTTGGGTACAGTAAACAAACTCTTGGGTCATTTGGAGGTGACCATAAAATTAGACAGTAATTTCTAGTCCCATCCCATGCTTTTAATAAGTGACAGATCATTGCAGTATAATTTACAAATGTAAATAATAAATACTTCAGGAGTACTACCTTTCAAAATGGAAAAATAGATTCGTTAAGTCCTGGAGAAAGTCTTTGCCACCTAATCTCAGATAGCAAAGCTGAATAAACACAGAGCTTCAGCCTTCAACTATTATCTGATCACATTGTCCAGCATCATTTTATAGCTGAATAGGGTCCAGCTAGTGCATTAGCTATATATACTGATTTTGTGGGAATCAGTCCAGCAACTTTTACTGTACCACTTTCTTCCTTCATAAATACAGATACACAGAGTAGGACCACCACCACCACTTGTTTTAGAAATATCAGGACACAAAACTACACGGTTCCTCATTAAAAAAAAAAAAAAAAAGGAAAGAAAGAATACTGTAGACAAACTTGGCCCACACTGAATTGCAAACTCTCCAGGAATGAGACTGTTCTTCATTAACAATAAACCTGCCTGTTTTGTGATTCTTCAGTGTTGAAGAAAACTACAGGAAGCAGAAAGAAAGGAAAAGAAAAAGAAATCTCATTAAGACGACTCAACTCTTCGATTTTGACTACTGGAAATTAAGTCCTATTAAATAGAGCTCAAAAAAAAATTTTCCTGGCTCTGCAGCCTCATAAAACAACAAACTTCCCAAGCAGTGCCAAGTGTGCACATGATGAAGAATGTGACAATCTTCCTCACTACCTGCAGTGCTGTGACACCAACTAAACTGCCACCTTTGAAGCAGCTGATGCTGTAACTTAGAAGTTCCTTACACAAAGCTCTCTGTCAAATGAAGCACTTCCCACAGTGATTTCTGAGGCCCAGCTTCACACCATTCTCATTTACCTTTCTCATACAGAGAGCTGTAACACAGGGGCTGGCTGCAGCCCCTTCAGAAACTACGGAAAATGGATGGGAAAATCCATTATCCCATGAAAATGCAGCTCTAACACAGGCTGAGGAGATAACTCTCTCCTCCACCACCTACAGAAATAACCTACAGCAGCTGAATCCTCATCCAGCTGTCATGGGTACCTTGCTAAAGTTGGGTGAAATCCAGCCCTTGATCTCCTCCCTGCGTTCTGAGCTTATCTCTAATTTTTATTATAGTGTACTGGGCTTTTTCTTTTTAACTGCCTACACTCACTCTTCAGGAAAATAGAGGTTCAAGGCACAAAAGCTTTCCCTGGTATAAATTCACAAATAATAAACATGTCCCTAGAGCCCAGGATGTGTCAGGCTTGTCTGCTTCTTACCAGAACTGAGTTAGTACATAAAGAAGAACTTCCAGTGCCTTGTTGTGCATCTATTCAAGTTCAACCCTTAAGAAGTGGAATTTGTAAAAACCCCTTGTCTAATATGGGATGCCAGTTGTCCTTCAACAATTGTGTTGGGCAGCTTGTGGGAGTTCTAAAATATCAGTTGTAGGTTTCTGTTAAAATTCAGACATTTCTGAAGAATAACGCTTTTAATTCAGGGTCAGAAGTGATGAACAGCAGTACAAAGAAGCTTTATCAAAATGGATTTCACATTTCTGCCTGACAAGGGTCTTTTCATTATTTACTAAACTCAGATACTTAATTTGCAACTCCTCCTGAAATCAAGAAGTATATTTACCTGAAAGCATCTAAACATGACAGAAGACAAGACCTGTTGCTGTTTTTAACACAGTATGAAAGCACAGAGCAAATATGTGATCTAAAGATTTCCCTCAAGGGAAAGAAGAAGCCAATAAGTATGCATTTAAACCTATTACCAGAAAATCTGGCCAGGAAAACCAAACTCAACAAGACATGAGTGTTCAGAGCACCACAGCTCACTCTGAACTCTAGTCTTTAAAACAAGTGCACTAAATAGTAGCTCTTTTCACTTCTCTTCCCATTAATACAGCTAGCAAAGAAAGTTGTCTCAAAAAGCTAAATGTGTTATGGAAAAGTACCAAAGCCATGTCAACACTCCTTTTCCTTTTTAAAAATGACAATATGTTTCAGGTGAGATTAATAGGAGTTGCAAACCAATTTTGTTTACTACTGATGCTGTCTACTTGATAAAGACACTTCACTGTAGTCATGTTAGTGTGTTCCTTGGAACTCACACAATGTGCTTTCATAAGATTATTATTGTTTCTACCTCACATCTATACACAGGAACAAATACAGCAAAAAAAGTGAACCTCATTGAAAACTATAAGTAACAGTTACTGACTCTGGAAAGATTAATTCCATAGAATTCTGCCAAACACCAGATGATTTACCATGCCATGCCAAGAGAAGTTGTTAAGATGGATGCATCTCAGTTGATTATAGATATTCTATAAATAGGAAAGTCTGTGTGTGTGTAGGGTCAAAATCTGCATGATGAAATGATTCATATTAGATAAATGACAAATTCTGAAGATTTATGCAGTAGATATTTAGCATTGATTTGTACCCATGCATGCAATTCACATTATCTGCCCTTAAGTTACCTGGTCAGTAAAGTTTCTAGAAGATCATCAGGAAGTGGCAACTTAAAGGATTTGAAAATAGTCCTGCAGGTCTCATAGGGCAACAATCCAGACCTGCACATCAGAAAGAGAAGGGTAAAAGTATACATTAGGTATTTTCCAGGTTTACTTCAAGTGAAAAACATGTGAGGAAAATCAGGATGGAGAAAAAAAACAACAAAGTTTTGTGAAATTTTGCTATTTAAAAGCTGAGAAACTTGAAGGTTACGTTGCAGCCTTTCTCATACTGAGATCTTCAGTAATTCTCTCTGATTCTTTATCTGTGGCATCAGAGAACAAAAAGGGCAAATGAGTCACAGAAAGCATCCAAATTCTTTCTTTTTTCCCCCTTAAAGCACAATTTCTCCTCTTTGATTTAAAATCCTGTGTTTTGCCCATGAACTGGTATCTAATGTCACAGAATGTTCAGTACAGCATCTGCAATAAAAAGTCCACTTACAAAATGTAAACTAGACAAAAAGGCTGTCCTCTTCTTGTCTATTGTCAAGTTCTGAGAGAGGCTTAACATTACACATAGTATTTAGCCACAATATACCATTTTCTCAGGAACAAACAAAGTAGGTGAGTTCATAAGAAGAGCTTCTCAAATAAAGATAAAGAGAGGATAAAGAGAGGGATAAAGAGAGGGAACTTACTTTTCTCGGTCGTTGTACAAAAACACTGCAATCAATTGTTCAAAATATTCAAAGGCATTTTTCTTCAGTTTTTCTTGAGCCACTGAAAGGAGGAGGTGCAGGTCTGTTTGATGGTCATCTCTCATGCCATAGTGACGCCCAAGAGTGATCATTTCATGTTCTGAAAACTCTCCACCAGTGACACTGACTAGCCAATTTCTGTTCACAAAAACAACAGCTTACATTAGTTTTAAGTAAATAAGTTAAAAACAGTTAATAATCACTAATTTTGGGGGAGGATGTCCAAATTTCCTTAGTAGCTGTCAATACATGCAACGATACATCCTAACCATGACTGAAGTGTTTTACCAGAGATGCCATACAGAGAATTACACTAAATCATAAGTTCCCCTGGCAAGAATGTAAGACAGGAGGCAGCAGCAAGAGCAGCTTACATTTGGATGCTGTAAGTGGAAAATCAGGTCCCACGCAGGCTGAGCCTGGGATGTGCTCTCCCAAGCCTGTGTGTGCTGCTCAGACAAATCAGCCCAGGCCAAGGAAGAAGAAATTTTCCTGAGATGCATCTGATGGGACAGTGTCAGCTCCCTCAGCTGTTACAAGGCCTCTTGTCAAAGCTGGATTAGTGTAACTACATTGGCTCTATGATCCCAAACATCTGCCTCTGGTGCACTCATGTTCAACCAGGCTTTTTAACAAGCATCAGCACAGGCCTATGTGTCTCAGTCAAAATTAGATTAATTATATATAATACTTGTGGATAAACTGCACTAAGAATCAACTTCACCGTAATTGCTGGTGCAATTAGCACTGCACCTTGTGATACCCATGAGGACACTGAATCACTGTGATTAAACACCAATCCTTGAAAACAAATGGAAGAAATTAGTAGTGATGCACAAAGTTCTGACACACGACCTAAATGGCTGCCTGGAGAATACTTGAGATGTTGAATTAATCTGATGAGGGATCTCTTTAACATCCACACGTGAACTGGAAGCACAGAAACTTAGGACCCTTCCAAATTTGCAAATTTTTGACAAGAAACATAGTTCTTCACTTGCTTCCTCCCAGAGGCTTGTGTGGTCCTGTTCAAATGAAGGGATGACTTCATGTAGTATGATTGCATTTACACAACTATTAAAGAAAGGCTAAATACTGTAGAGTGTCTACTTTAATTCAACTGCTTCTTTTCTCACATTAAATAAATCAGAATGATCTTTTATTCTCAGCGGCAGGAAATAAATACAAGGAAGTGACAAGTTGTTGACAGTAGCAAATCTTATTTGAGATTACACAAACTTAATGACCAAGACCTGGTCCATCTACTAATATTATCATTATCTTGTCAGTATCATTCTTTCACTTACTGGATATTATTATTTATATTGCAGCAGCATTCAGAGATCCAGTAAGAGCTGGAGCCTCCCTCCTGCAGCCTGCAATAAACACCCCTGCACACACCAAGAGGACAATGCTGCCTGATAAGCCTCCAGAGCTTGGCACTCCAGGGCTTGGTCTGGCAGAGCTCAGGGCTGGAGGTAACATCAGCCATTTCCACAGATTGCACTTCCATACACAGGCACAGATTTTTCCACTGTCAAGATTTTAAAAGTATTTTATTTTCTCGATCCAGTAAGTGACAATCAAATCACCAAAACCCACAGATAAAATTATTTCACTTGGGAATTAAGGAATATTTTGGTGATTGTGAAGGACTAATGAGTAAGACCTAAGACTCACAAACAGAACGACATCTAAACTCTCCTTGACAAAAAAAAAACAAGCTTCAGTAATTGTTCCCACAGCTTAGCTATCTCTTGTTTTACTTCTTTTTTTTTCTTTTTTTTTGTTCTAGAAGAATAAGACAGATTGCAATCTGAATTTATTACAGAAAGAAGAAGTCATAATTAACTGCTTAAGAGAGCTGCTTCTCCAGCTGAATTGAAGATAGACATCTTTGTTAGACCCATGTGGTTCTTTGTCTCTAACAGAAAACAGTTTTGCCAGTAGCTTATGAGAAAAAACAGACTGGATAGGGCTGTGTGATGCACAGGCATCTAAGTTTTAGTTATTTTTTAATTGTCTTTTTAACAAAGATTTCAACAGTTCTAATGATAGCTTAGGGGATAGCTTCAGTGTACATCACACATTTATTTTCTGGATGAAGAACTGAAGATTTGGGTTCTGAAAGCAGTTAAATTAAATTGTATAATTACAATTCTCTTCACTACATCATACTTATAGATGTAGATTATATAAAGATTACATAAAATTACATAGGTAGAAAGGAAGGAAACTGAACAGTCAAATTCAGAGCACAGTAAAGCCTCAGTTGTATTTAAGATAAAGAAAGAGGATTATCATTGAAGCTGTCATACAGATAATTGCCTGCACTAAAAATAATCATTTGTTGTTAGTTATAGTCATCAAATGTCATGTCAGATTAAAAATAAACAGAGACATACACAATAAGAAACTGAAAGAAAAAATATTCTAGTCACATAAAAGTATCTTGGAATTTTCATAGATGAAAAGAAGTGCTCTTGTTTTTGTCTTTAAAAATGCTTCTTTCATTCTAAAATAAGATACACAGATAATAATAATGAGAGCCTTTAGGTTACTGGATGTGATACAAACTAACAGAAACAAAACCTACTGTCCCTCTAGAGCACAAATGTTCAAGGGTCCTCAGAGGCAGATTCTTCCTCTGCAGTGTGACCATCCCTGAGACCCCAGGCCTTCCCCATTAAAGGGTCCTGGGACTGGCCCAGCTGAGCACTGGGGCCCAGCAAACTCTGATTATTTGGGTTCCCCAGATTTCCTGCTCATGGACAGGACTCCTGCATTTTTTGTGGCTGAAACCCTCAGTACCACATGATCAGACATATCTCTCTCCATGCCACAGAATAGCACCACCCTAAATTAAACAGTTGAGCTGTTCACAGTTGCACAGATTATGTCCATGATTAAATTTACACCCAACTGAGCCTCTTCTGGATAAAGTAAAAACCTTACCCTGCCATTCAAAAGCACAATCATCCCTTCTAAAAGTTTGCCTCCCTCATTCTGTCATGCAAATGTTCCAAACCTATGAGTTGCTCTCAGTGCATGCACAGAATTTTGCAGATGATTATTCCATAATTTGAACTAAACCCATATTTTTTTATTATTTTAAGCAGTTACCTTGTCCATTTAAAACCTTTTTCAGGTCCCAGAAACTTTCTCCCATTAAACATGAACTTTCAATTTTCTCCCTTCTTATTAAAGTAATAACATCTTCCTTCTTAATGCAATTAGCAATTCAAAATCTTTCTTCTGATAAGTAAAATATCTGGGTTCAGAAATATTTTGACCAAAAGCTGCCAAAACCTGTGGCCTCTTTTAGTTTAAATCCTACCTTTAAATCACTTATATTTCATTTCTGAATACCAACTTGTTTTAACTTCTCACTACTTTAACTTTGAATTGCTGAAAGAACATTCTGCTGATCTATTTCTCTTCTGAGATATTTCAAAAGCAATTCCTGCTTTGGTTAGCATTCCTATGGAGATGACATTGCATGCAATATTCATTTACTTACATGCCTTAGTTATTATGACAGTTTCTAAAGAGACAGTGTATTACTTCTGTGAAAACCAAATGCTTCTAAGTAAAGTTTTCTCCTTTGTTTCACATCATTAACCTTACCAGTACTGTGCCCAGCACACTTCATACACTCAAGCATTTTGGCTGTGGGATAAAATTAATTCAGTTTGTATTTGAACATGACTTCCTCTTTCAAGTATCTCTAATCTGCCCATTGCCATATCCGGATCATTGCCAGAATCCAGACTCCTGCTCTTTTAATCTATGCTTAAATTACCATCCAAGTATTAATTATTGTTCTCACTACTGCTTTCCAATCTTTTTTAAACATGCTTAGCACTGCTTTCTATCATTTCAATACACCTTAGTTCTGAATAGACTGTCTTCTTTCAGTGGTTCAAAACCCAAACACCATTTTCAGGAGGCAAATTGAACATTTCTACTTGAATTTCAAAACTACTATTTGACTCTCAGGATGGAATTTTCTTTATCTCTCAGCATCTATATTACTGTTAACTTGTGCCCTTCACATCACTCTGTGTCAGCTCCATAAAAAGTAGACAGATTTCTGCTGCGCATTTCAGCTTACTTGAAACTATCACTTTATTTTTTTTTTTCTGGAGCATGGATTTACCTTCTTTTTCACACATAATCTCCAAGTAAATGCAAAACAAATCTATGCTACTTGTCAAAAGCATCAAAAATCAGTCAAAGTTTATACATTTTGGGGGAATGTGCCTTTATTAAATATTAAAACCCCAAACCCACGGTCTTACCTGAAGATGTCATACCCAATCACATTGGTATGCTCAGGATCAATAATAGCAAACGTCTTTCTGATTTCTTTGGCATGAGATTCAGTCATTTTCTTCAGTTTGTTGAAGACAACAGAAACATCAGCCATGGGGAACTTAAAAGAGGAAAGTAAGACACAGATTATAAAGACTTGAAGGAGAGGATGTCATCCAGAGGGACCTGTCCAGGCTGGAGAAACAGACCCATGGGAATCTCAGCAAGACTATCAAGAATATAAACAATTAAACAGAAATCATCAGATCATGCATTCTCAGAAAGTTTAGTGCAGCTGCATAAAAGAACATCCACTTTAGCTTGAAACATCACATTTTTAAAGCAGAAGTAGAAACACTGGAAGTACAGTTCTAATAACTTGGTCCTCATTTTCTGTTGGTGCACCTCACTGAATTCACAAGTCATAAATTTCACTTAAAAGCTAAAGCTAATTTTTCACCATTGGCTTCAGAGAAATGTTCCAACAAATAGTCTCATTCATTTTGGACTACATTATGTCTTACATACTCAAAAATAGCACATTGGAAATTTTTTAGGAACCAATTTTACCTGTTGTTTCTAAAAATGCTAAAATGTTTATTTCTTCCTCAACAGACCATTAAAATAAATTTGAACTCAGCTTAAACAGAACGGAAGCACTAAGGCTTTCAATCTATATTCAGATCGTTGTGTTAGTGCTCTACCAAAGATTCATTCACTATACTCATTTTTAATAACAAACATAGAAGTATTTAGTCATTAAATTGGGGGTGACTTCAAGTATGATTGTCTGCTATGTCCTCATATTTTTCATGCTCTATCTAGCTTAAAAAGCACAATGAACTGCCAGAAAATACTTTTCTCCCATTTCTTCCAATAGCAATTATTTGAAATTTTGTATGACTGGTATTAAGGACCAGGACATAAAAATTGGGCCTCAGTCCCAACTGTGCTGAAGTGTGTCTACAGCTTTGGATCAGTTCAAAGTGATCTAGAAAAGGGTATTTAAAGTCTCTGTGGCACTGCCAGAGCAGCACAAATTGATCCAAGTTTAATCAATGCATCAGCTCTTGCAGGTTTTTCTCAGAATTGGAGAAGACAATTTCTGCCTATGCCAAAACCCCAGGTGCAGCCCTGGCAGGCAGTGAATGCCCTGCAGGGCAGTGGCTTGGAGCAGCTGGACCAGCAATCAGAGAGTTTTAGAGGCAGCAGCTTTTCCAGGCCCCTCTCCAAGATGTTACTGTTTGGGGGACAAGCACACAGCCTTCTGCTGACCAAGCAAGGAACAGGGAGAAAAGGCTGAGCAGGATTCTGAGAACAGTATTTCAGGATGGACAAAGTGTTCTGGATATTTAAGAGCCTGTCTTCTCTATATTATCAAAATAGCTATTTTTACATCTTCTTTCCTAAATTATGTATTCCAAACACCTACATAGGCACTGAGCATCTGAGCAGCATGGCAATAATTTCACCAGCTTTCCCCCTTCTCATGGAACTCCTGACATGTTTCTAGTCACAGTCTAGTTTGGTTTGATTGTCTTGCTTAACTCTGAGATTATTATGCTGACTTCAATGGAAGTAAAACCCCTTTATGTTTGTGCTGCAGCACACAGCAAAGTCAGAACAATTGATACAGTCCAGAGATGCTGAATTTCCAGTGATTCCCTCACAGTGATGCCTTGTCTGAAACCCCTCTCCTCAAACTGGATAATACCAGTAGGACTATGCACAACACACTTGTTCTGTTTTTCAAGCAAATCTACACTTTCTAAATAAATATTTTTTCCCTCAAATTGAAAAAAAAACCGAGAATTGCTGAAAACTTTTGAGCTAGGTCTTTGAAGTTACTTTCAGTAAAAGTGGCAATCAAAATGACAAGACTCTGATTTTTCTCTCCCTTTAACATAAAAACAATACAGTAAGTATAATTTTGAAACAGAAAATTAAAACTTTTTCAACTATCTTAGATAGTGTCAAACAAATTTTCAATATTCACCTGTACTATGACTACCAATCAAAATTTCATCTAAATCAGCATACACCTATAGAGCTGTGGTCAAAATGGCAATTTCCATGATAAAAACATTTATCCATACAGATTTCTTACACCACTTTTCAGAAAACATACTGATGTGTTCTGCTGGAAGGAAATCTCTTGTCTATTCAGAAGGAAAATTATTTTTCTAATTTTAGAAACAGCTAACAAGTAGTTATATTGTTTCCCCCTTTTCCAAACAATCTTCCAGCTCTGATCTTCTCTAGTAATTGCTGAAGTTGTTGTGATTTGAATATGTGATGAACTGAGTCAAACTTCTGGAGCTCTAGTCACAGGATGTGAGTGAAGAACCTACCTCTGGGAGAATTAACTTTTTCTTTCTACCAGCTGCATTAAAACCTTAATTGTGTGAAGAATCTCCCAAAATTCACTTTAAGGACATATTTCCAATGTTGCCTCTTCCCATTTTGCAGATTTTATTTTGATACTATACAATCTAGAGAGCTGAAGTCTCACCCATTTGATCCAGGACAACCAATGCAAACAACATTCCAAAGAACATTTACAATCTAAAGATGAGCTCTGAATTTTGGAGAAAAGGTTTGGTTTTGATTCTACCAGCAGGACAAACCATCCAGCAGGAAGAAAACACACTGGATTGTATTTTTGAGGTTTCAGCTTTGTATTTTACTGCTTTAAGCATTTTACATCCACAAGCATCTTGCAGATCTTCCTCATTGTTCCAGGAAAGGCAGATGGTGCTAATCCACACTAATGTACAAAAAATTGCACCATTCTGCTGAAGTATAAAGCAGCAGAGACACCTCAGCTCACAATTCATTGTTGCTCTCCCCTCTGAAGGCAACAAGACAGTAAAACTCAATAAACACTGTAAGCTTGAATGTGATATGAATTTCTAATATTACAAGGGAAACATTATGGTAGTAAAACGTGTATGGACCCAAAAAATCAAATCAGGACATAAAATAGCCTCACCAGTAAGACTAAATTGTACGTGTCCACATCTTGAGTACTGAACACTGTTGCAGCCTCCACATCTCACATTTAATTTGCAAGGAGAGACTAAAAAGGGTGAGACTCTTACTTGCACAGGATTGGGCTGAGGGAGAAGAAAGTCTCAGATTTACAAAATTATGAAGGTCGTGCACAAGGTGAATGGGATCTTCCTCAAACCTCAGAAGAGTAGAACTGACCTTGAAACTAGTGGGATGCTGGTTTAAAACAGCTGAAAGAGACTTCTTTTATCAGATATTTGTTTTTTGTAGCAGGCAGTGAACATTTCAACCACGTAAAGTTGTGAAAGCTGACAGTATCTGTAGGTTTAGCAAGGGTTAGATCAACTCAGGGACAAGAGGCTCCTGAACAGCCTCAAGAAGGAATAGGGAGGGATACCCCTTGTCACCACCCCTAATGCAGACTGGATTCTGAGAAAGGAAAGGGGAAAAGACAGTAAAGAGTGGCCAGATTTGCATGTACCCCCAGCTGGCATCTCCTAAATCCATTCCTAGACAGAGAGAACTGGGCTGTGAGCTTTGGGTGAGGAAACGGTATAAATAATTCTGAAAAATATATGGATAAACCACAGCCCTGAGAGATAACAGCAATTAACAAGAGCCTGCTTCACCTCATTTGCATTCTTCTCCATGTAGTTGAACGTGTACTCATCAGCATCCACCAAAAGAAAGTTGTGACCATGGAAACAAACTCTGGCTCCAACAAACAGATCCTGAGCCTTGTAGTATTCAGATGGCTCACTCTTAAAGAGTTCCTGCCCAGGCTTCTTAATGCGACTTCTTTCCAGGAACTTCCCACCAGCCATCCCTGTGGGAATAGAATTAAAAATAATTAATTATGGCTTCACTTGGAAAAAAAGCTCTACACAAACAAAAAATCTTCTAGCCATCAAAAAAAAAGACAGCGCAAACCAGATTATTTGTATTTAAATGCCACATTTTGTGCTCCAGTTTCCTGTCTCAGAACACTCTCTTCCCCTCCCTCTCACTGCTAAAAGGACTGTCTCTGCCAGTGTCCACAGCAACAGTGACATTGTGCACATTCTGTGACATGTCTCATTTGAATGCCTGCCAAACACCTTCCCTGCTTTGCTTTTCTTTAAAATGAGACAGAAATGTGCCTCTTCAAATCGTTCCCATAACCCTGTCGCCAGCCTTGGAACTGGCCCTTGAGAAGCCTAAGATCTAAACACTAAGATACAGGCAATTATCCTTAAACTGTAAAAAGCAGAAAAAGGAAAATAAAAATCCCAACTTAAAGAGAGCGCTGTCCTATGAAGATTGTGAATTCTGATGTGAATTCTTTTTAAGGGCTTTGAAATTATTTAAAAACGTAGGAGTGACATGATACTGTCTTCCACACATTGTTCTGCCAAATGCAATTTAACTGTGATCTGCTCTTTGCTTTGTGAGGTGGGTATGTCACACGGTTCCTTTTCACAGTATAATGATTTTATTTGTGTCACCAGAAACTGCACAAGATACTCAAGGGTGGGTAAGATGCTAAAATGAACATTTCACTTCCCTGTGTTAACTCCTGGTGTACACAGGACTGCATTGCACACACCAAGCTTTCTGGAAACCCTTCTGTCACATGTTCAGTTTCACTGGGATATGTGCCCTACAAAAACTCTGGGGTTTGCTTCCTGTTGATATTTCAGCTTCCAAGCCAAAAGCCAAAAGCTTACTTTAGTAACATTTAATGATGCCTTAATATCAGGTACTGATGCAATTCCAACAAAAGGCTGATGAACAGAGAAATCAAATGCCTTTTATAGTCAAAATTATAAATGAATGTGAAACCCAAACTACTTATTAAAACAGAGTTTGGAGCAGATGTCTGCCTTAATTGCTTTATTAGCACCATAAAAGACAAAAAAAACCCTCCACTACGGTAATCATCAAGCCTTGCTTGAATCAAAAAAACAATTCAGATCATTAATGTGACTCTAATGTTAACACATTCTTTTTCACCCAGCTACAAAAACAAATAAGAAATTTTTAGGTTATATAATCCTGGCAACTGTTTTTAATATTTAATATGTCTCTGTAAGATGGTAAATTCACTCTTGCCTGTCTATTTCCCTGCTATTGTGCACTTACACTGGAAACCTACTTCTGTCCCACAATGGTTTTTAAAATGTTACAGGTTAATACATTACAAGTGGTATAAAGAAAAATGGCTGAAAATATCTCATTAAGTTAGAGGTTTTACACTGAAACCTGATAAGGAGTTTTGATGGAAATCTACAAAAGCCAGGCTCAAAGCACAAAATAAACACCACCACGAAAAACCCTCTTCCATTAAGATCAGATCAGAGTTTGCAGGTGTTTGTACAGCTGCTGGCTGGGTCTTACACTGAGTAAAAAAGGGGTTGTGATCTTCTTCATGGGGAGCCAAAGTTCTCATGCTTTGATCCCCATCTCAAGAAGTGCTTCAAGATGTCCAGCACTGTGAATTTCATAGAGTTTCAGTGTTACTAATATTAGAGTGAAGTACTTCTCTGAAACCTTCAGGTTGCTGAACCGAGAAATCTAAGAGCAACTTATTATGTTCCTTTTAGGATTGGGATTTGAAGCATTACTTGTCAATTTGTACCAGTTCCTGTAAATAAAAAGGTAAAATTAGCCCTCTGAACCTGTGCACAAAAGGGATGGCCAGGTTGTTATTTTTGATGCCTTACTCCATTTCCTTAGCCACTATTACCTGACCTCTACAAAGCCTTCTCATTCTTAACATTGAAGAAACTCATTCACTTTTCCTTCACTCACGACTAAAATAAGGGAGGGATAGTGAAAGAAAAGAAGTAAAAAGAAAAGGAAGGTGGGAACAAACTTGTGCAGACTTAGGTCTCTTTCCAGCTGCTGCTCTACCCTCCCCACCACATTCCTTGCTTCTTCAGTGCTGCTCTCACTAAACTCTCCAATGGCAAATTCTCAGCCACATCCTTCCATTTCACCTTCCTACCACCTCTAAAAGTCAGCTATTCTCTCCATTTTAACAGCCCAGGGAAGTTAAAAGACCATGTACAGACCATGCCTTTCATATGTGCCTTGAAGCATTTGTTACTATTAGTGGGCAAATTTGCCCATTTATTGTTTCCCATTTTATTTGACCATCAGTGTCCAATGAGCTCCCAGAGGAAGTCCCAGCACATATTCTCATTCCAAAATAAAAGGAAGGGAGGCAGCAATCTCTGGCCTGGCACTCATGCTGCTGATGGCTTGACCAGCTGACCACACCTGCTCTGCTGTGTATGCCTTTGACTCTTCTCTGGGATAAATCTGGAGTGTCAGGTCACAGCTATTACTTCTGTATGTTCAAGGCTCTCTGGGGCTTTGTCTAGTTGAAATGGTGCAAAGGAGAACTAGAAGTGACTGAACAGGCAGTACACATGCTTGGGTGCAAGGTTCAAACTGCTCCTTGGACTTCCTCAGTTTAACAGTGCAGCTGTACCTTTAGCACCCTTTATGTCTCTGGATATAAAAAATGCCAATCAAACGTCATTCAGGGGTGGAGAGCTGAGCTGCTCTTGAGCCTCACAGCAGCATTACATATTAAATATATACATAAACATGTGTGTGTGTGTATTTAACTGCAATAAAAGAAGTTGCATAAATTTCGGGCCACTGGATGCCAAGAAGTGAGTAAAATATTGATAACAAGACACTGTTGCCATACAAGTGAAAAATCTTGATGCTGCAGAGGATCAGGATTAACTGGGAATGCTCACTGAAGTCCCAAGCAGGTGCTCTACACCTTATCAAAACACTTCTCAAAGAATTGCTGGCATTTCAGTTGGAGTTGAGGTCCATATTTATACACTCATCATATAGCTGGATACAAGCAGAGATTCCACCAGAGGTTCTCTGGATTGAAAAGGCTTTTCTGGATGTTAACTGCTCTGAAACTTGCTGAAGATGTTTAATGGGCTTCACAGAAAGACACTAAGCTCTCCATCAGAGCCATGCTTAGCCAAAGCTCCCCCATCTCTCTGAACTACAGAATGACTTCCTGACATTCTTCCCACTGCTGTATCCTTCATCCATGCACAAGACACTTCAGGAAAATAAAAAGATGCTTGAAAATCACAAAATCTTTCAGCTCAAGGCAGCTTAAAACAGACAACAGAGGCCAAAAGATCTTGAACAGGACAACATTTGGTGACCATGCTCCAGCAATGGGATACATGTGGTCAAACAACTGAAAAGTAACAAAGCATTTATTTATCACTTAAACACTGTCAGGCTGGTTCTTGGAATACAGTTCAGTTTTGTACACAAGCACACATCCAGACTCTAGCACAAGGCAATTTTCCTTCTTTAAATGCTCAGCACTCCATGATTAATGGTAAAGTATGTTAGAAAGTGTCACAGCTGTCTGCCTTTCATGACCTGCTTCTATACAATGGATGCTGTATAGGTTTCATAACACAATTTTGCAAAACAAAGGATTTAGTCTTTCATTCTTGACATCTTATATTTCCTGTCCCTATTTATCATCAGTTACAATACTATTCCTGTATGTTATCCACAACAAAAACAAATGTTTAAAGGTCAGATTTTCAAATTAAAATGTAATAAAAGTTCTAAGGCATTACACTTGCAGTTCCCAAAGGATATTGTGAAGTACCATCATGCAATGAACAATGTAATCCTGAGTGAGGAAGATCATGAATTACTATAACATCCAGCTATGCAAGATAATGCAGCAGGCCTGCTGATGTAATTCTCATTGCATTTGAAAATCCACATCTCTGCTTCTGCTACTGCTGAGTCTGGCCACAATGTTTAATGTAAAGTCTGGCCAAATGAGCAGGGGAACTGGGGCATATTAGAGACGTTGCTACATCTTACCTGAATTTCTCTCTGCATATTCAAAAATTAAAATGGTGTCATCACTGAGGAAGAAGGAAATGAAGAATTTCCGTTCCTTGTCGATAGCACTGTCTGTGATGAGCTTTGCTGCATAGCGCAGTATTTTGCTGTCCATGCCATATCTAAAAAAGAAAAGAAACAGGAAATGAAATCAAAAACAGTGTGAGAAAAGCTTTCATCCCTAAGAGACACCTTCCCCTGGGTTTTGCAACATATATTAATTGTGTTATTAATGCACCAAGAAGGAAAATGGCTTAAGATTCACTACTTTGTCAAAAATCATTTTCAGCTTAAATTAACAGAAAAAGAGTCAGTTAGATAGAAAGGAATAATTTTTCAGGGGAAAATTACTTCTCTGCCACAGGTCTGGAATTAATTTTTATTCAGGTTTAGTTCCAAATCAAGCCCCAGATTTCTTTCCAGGAAATTTGTGAAGGAAGAACACATTTAGGTATGTATATTTTCAAATCAAATTCTGAGTAGGAATTGTGGATTATCTCCCACAAATTCAGGTCCACCAGATGATCCTACTAGCTAGACATTTATTAAGTGATTATGTTTTAAATAATTTGTAGTGATTATGTACACACTATCAGTATATTCCCAAGCCTTTTCTAACAGCTTTCCTCTTTTACAAGGGTTCTCCAGGTGAATCTTTAACAGAAGACTTTGCTTTTCTGCTTTGGCTTCAACAGCTGCAGCCTGATAAACCATTTCAAAATGGAAAGTAAAGCATTAAAGCTTTAGCAGTGCTACAGTAAACTGCATGAAATTAATCAGACCAAAAAAAAGTAATTATCAGAAAGTCAAAGAAAACCAAATCTGTGTTGGTCTGCTGATCATCCAAAATTCCTGACTAATGCCTGGACTAAGATTTCCATCAAACTCCCACTGAAGACAGCAGAGGGAAGGAGGTAGAGGATGGAAGCATCATAATATTTGCCTTGTCCAAAGAGAAATTCTGCAGTTTGCAGAAAATTGGAGTACCACGTCACTGACCCAGGTCTCATGCATTTGTGCCTTAAAAGTCTGATGAGCTATATATTTTGTTGAAAAAAATTACACCCCCACATAACACTTATCTCCTTCACAAAAATACATAATTTAAAAAATTGAAATTATTTTTCACACAAATACCTGTCTTTCATCAGGAATTGCCTGTAGTCCTTATGGACAGGCTTGACAACCACACCCCTACAGGAGCTCAAAGAATCTTCTTCAGAACCAAATCCATTGTAAGGAGGAACAATTTTTTCTGGTTTTGGAGGTGGTGGAGTCTTATACTGAATTGGGGTGAAATCCACTGCAAAGAGTAAAACTTATTTGTTACTGCTGTGATGAAGGCATTTTACCAAGGATTTAAACTTCCAATATAGTTACTAGCCTACTTCTGTAACAGACCACTGATCAAAGTCAAACCAGGTTCCCTCCTGCTGTTACAGGGTAGAAAAAGCCTCCATAGAGCCAACAGCAAAATTATTTCTTCAAGGTTTTCAGGATTTTATCCATAATCTTAAAATGTTTGGAAAATATCATTAAGATACACAGGCAAAAGGAAAAACAAATACAGTTTCAAAATGGGATAAAATAGTAAATTAAAAATTCTAAATTTATTTTTCAGTTTCATCCTTTGAGACAACTTGATTAACTAAATAACTCTTATGAGTTTCCTGCCCTGTGCTTTTAGCCAAAAGGAAAAAAAAAAAATTATTCATTATTTAAAATGTATATATATATAAAGTCTTTGGTACACTAAAGCAAATAACTTCAGCCCACAACTCACAATATCCAGAGTTTTGGGAAGCTTTGTTTTCCTCATTTTCCCCAGACTCAAGTCTTGTCTTGCAGCGATTCTTGGTCCTGACTATCCCAGGCACACAGCAGGAGCTGTCCTGACTCAGCAGAGGCACATCTGCTCAGGGACCTGCACCCAATTCCCACAGAGGTACCTCCTAAAAGTGCTGCTTCCCTGGTTCTCATTACTCCTCCCTTGGTGAAAATCTTGTCCCATTTGGCCCCTTGTTGCACCCCTGCCCTTCTGCTGCAGGGCAGCTTCCAGTGTGACCACATAAAACTCACCAGAGGAGTCAGTCTGCTGCTGAAATGAGGGTAATGGCAAATGGAAAGGGTGAGAGGAAAATAAGGAACTTGCATATGGGAGGAAGCAAATGGGCAGATCTGAGGCAAATGAAGACATGAGCCAAGGAACACAGGATAACTCAGGCTGGACAGGACCTTGGGAGGTCTCCTGCTCAGCACAGGATCAGCCTCAGATCAGAGGAACTTAAGAGATATGAGAACAGTTTATAAAGAAGATCCCATAAAACAAAGGTTTTTTTTCTTTTAAAACTTAGCTTTTCTACCCAGAACTGGAGAGAGATGTATAACCTAAACTTGTAGCATGGGTTTCAGTGCAAACAGAGGAGGATGACAAAACAAAACTGCTGTCACTTGGAACACTGAACTGGTTTGTGATTAAAATATTTTAAACATGACTATATCAGGAGATCAAAGTACAACATTCCTAAAATCTGACTTGCCTAACAGCAGTGTGAGTTGAAAAATAAAACAAGTATTTAAATGTCAGAGTTTTCCCTTTAGCCTGAAAACATGAGTTCTCCTTTAGCCTTTACCTCTTAGAAGAACATGGTCTGACTCAAAAAGCTGCTACTTTCACCTGAATCAATCAAAAAGGGGTTTTGCAAAACCACACCAACATTCATCTCCATAAAAAATTACATGTGCCCTTTCTGGGATTCAGGAGCAAAAAGGCCAAGCCTAAAGAAAGGCTATTCAGAAATCCTCAAAGGAATTTTCACCATGAAAGAGTATGTGTGTGTAAATCACAGACTCATGGAATCATAGAATGGTTTGGGCTGGAAGGGACCTTAAAAACCACCTCATTCCAACTCTGTTTTCATGGGAAGGGTTGCTCAGAGCTCCATCCAGCCTGGCCTTGAACACCTCCAGAAATCACAGAATCAAATAAATCATCTGAGATCGTCAAGTCCAACCTATGAGCAAACACCACCTTGTCAATCAGACCATGGCACTGAATGCCACGTCCTGTCTTCCCTTACAAACCTGGTGGTGACTCCACTGCCTCCATGGGCAGCCCATTCCCATGGGTAATCACCCTTTCTGTGATTAATTTCTTCCTAATGTCCAATCTAATCATGCCCTGGAGCACCTTTAGACTATGTCCTCTCAAGCTGTTGCTGGTTGCCTGGGAGAAGAGCCCAAGCCCCACCTGGCTCCAGCCTCCTTTCTGGAAGTTGTAGGGAGTGATAAGGCCACCCCAGAGCCTCCTTTTCTCCAGGCTGAACACTCCCAGCTCCCTCAGTCACCCCTCTCAGGTCTTGTGCTCCAGATCCTTCCCCAGCTCTGTTGCTCTTCTCTAGACTTGCTCTGGATGGTGCATCTGAGATTTCTTGAGACAATCTGTCCAGTGCCTCACCACCCGCACAGCACAGAACTTCCTTTTGATATCTAATCTCAGCACACTCTCTTGCACTGTGAAGTCATTCCCCCTTGACCTGTCACTCCAGGCCCTTGTACAGTCTCTCTCCATTTTTCTTGTCCTTTCTCTTCAGGTACTGGAAGGCCACATTTAGTTCACCCCAAAGCCTTCTCTTCTCCAGGCTGAACTGCCCAATTCTCCAAGCCATTGCCCATAGGAGAGGTGCTCCTTCCCTCTCATNCTTCCTTTTGATATCTAATCTCAGCACACTCTCTTGCACTGTGAAGTCATTCCCCCTTGACCTGTCACTCCAGGCCCTTGTACAGTCTCTCTCCATTTTTCTTGTCCGTTCTCTTCAGGTACTGGAAGGCCACATTTAGGTCACCCCAAAGCCTTCTCTTCTCCAGGCTGAACTGCCCAATTCTCCAAGCCATTGCCCATAGGAGAGGTGCTCCTTCCCTCTCATCAGCTTGGTGTCTTCTCCAGACTCTCTCCAATGGGTCCATGTCCTGGGATCCCAGGGCTGGATGCAGCACTGCAGTGGGGTCTCAGAGGAGTGGAGCAGAGAGAGAATCCTCCCCTCACCTGCTGCCCACAGTGCTTTGGATACAGCCCAGCACACACTCGATCTGTGGGCTGAGAGGGCACCTGGCCAGGGCACGTCCAGCCCCTCATCCACCAGCACCCCCAAGTCCTTCTCTGCCTGGATACTCTGGATCTGCTCATCCCACAGCCTGGATCGACACTGGGGATTACCCCAGCCCAGGTGCAGCACCTTGAACTTGCTCTCATTAAACCTAATGAGATACCTGTAAAACCTTATGAGATCCCATATTTTCTAAGCACTGTTTGTGACCAAAAGACCCCATTTTCACAGCTCCAGTGCTTGATGCAGGCAATCCCTGATCCCATAAACAGGGAGCCTGTAAATCAGCATGGGCAGAGTGGGGAAGCGAACCCCGATGCCTACAGGCACTGAGCACCACAGGTAGCACACGGGACACCCCGGCGAGATTCCCGCTGGATTCCCTGCTGGATTCCTGGCTGGATTCCCAATTAATTCCCAGCTAGATTCCCACTGGATTCCTGGCTGGAATCCCACTGGATTCTCGGCTAGATTCCTGCTGGATTCCCCGCTGGATTCCC
>VZTB01009302.1:127708-157592 GCA_013397245.1 Thryothorus ludovicianus
AGTCCAACCTATGAGCAAACACCACCTTGTCAATCAGACCATGGCACTGAATGCCACGTCCTGTCTTCCCTTAAAAACCTGGTGCTGACTCCACTGCCTCCATGGGCAGCCCATTCCCATGGGTAATCACCCTTTCTGTGATTAATTTCTTCCTAATGTCCAATCTAATCATGCCCTGGAGCACCTTTAGACTATGTCCTCTCAAGCTGTTGCTGGTTGCCTGGGAGAAGAGCCCAAGCCCCACCTGGCTCCAGCCTCCTTTCTGGAAGTTGTAGGGAGTGATAAGGCCACCCCAGAGCCTCCTTTTCTCCAGGCTGAACACTCCCAGCTCCCTCAGTCACCCCTCTCAGGTCTTGTGCTCCAGATCCTTCCCCAGCTCTGTTGCTCTTCTCTAGACTTGCTCTGGATGGTGCATCTGAGATTTCTTGAGACAATCTGTCCAGTGCCTCACCACCCTCACAGCACAGAACTTCCTTTTGATATCTAATCTCAGCACACTCTCTTGCACTGTGAAGTCATTCCCCCTTGACCTGTCACTCCAGGCCCTTGTACAGTCTCTCTCCATTTTTCTTGTCCTTTCTCTTCAGGTACTGGAAGGCCACATTTAGGTCACCCCAAAGCCTTCTCTTCTCCAGGCTGAACTGCCCAATTCTCCAAGCCATTGCCCATAGGAGAGGTGCTCCTTCCCTCTCATCAGCTTGGTGTCTGCTCCAGACTCTCTCCAATGGGTCCATGTCCTGGGATCCCAGGGCTGGATGCAGCACTGCAGTGGGGTCTCAGAGGAGTGGAGCAGAGAGAGAATCCTCCCCTCACCTGCTGCCCACTGTGCTTTGGACACAGCCCAGCACACACTTGACCTGTGGGCTGAGAGGGCACATGGCCAGGGCACGTCCAGCCCCTCATCCACCAGCACCCCCAAGTCCTTCTCTGCCTGGATACTCTGGATCTGCTCATCCCACAGCCTGGATCGACACTGGGGATTACCCCAGCCCAGGTGTAGCACCTTGAACTTGCTCTCATTAAACCTAATGAGATTCCTGTAAAACCTTATGAGATCCCATATTTTCTAAGCACTGTTTGTGACCAAAAGACCCCATTTTCACAGCTCCAGTGCTTGATGCAGGCAATCCCTGATCCCATAAACAGGGAGCCTGTAAATCAGCATGGGCAGAGTGGGGAAGCGAACCCCGATGCCTACAGGCACTGAGCACCACAGGTAGCACACGGGACACCCCGGCGAGATTCCCGCTGGATTCCCTGCTGGATTCCTGGCTGGATTCCCAATTAATTCCCAGCTAGATTCCCACTGGATTCCTGGCTGGAATCCCACTGGATTCTCGGCTAGATTCCTGCTGGATTCCCCGCTGGATTCCCACTATATTCCCACTGAATTCCCAGATAGATTCCTGCTGGATTCCTGCTATATTCCCACTGAATTCCCAGCTAGATTCCTGCTGGATTCCTGCTATATTCCCACTGAATTCTCAGCTAGATTCCCGCTGGATTCCCGCTGGATTCTGACTGAATTTTCAGCTAGATTNTGCTGGATTCTGACTGAATTTTCGGCTAGATTCCCGCTGGATTCCCGCTGGATTCCCACTGAATTCCCGGCCTGATTCCCACTGGATTCCCGCTATATTCCCAGTGAATTCCCGGCCAGATTCCCACCGGATTCCCGCTATATTCCCACTGAATTCCCGGCTAGATTCCCGCTGGATGCCCACTGAATTCTCGGCTAGATTTCCGCTGGATTCCCTCTGAATTCCCAGCTGGATTCTCCCTGGATTCCCGGTTAGATTCTCGCTGGATTCCCGTTATATTCCCGCTGGATTCCCGTTATATTCCCACTGAATTCCCGCTGGATTCCCGCTGAATTCGCGATTCCCGATCGCCGCTCCGGGAGCGGCCCCGGCCGCGGCGGCTCCGCGCTCCCACAGCGCCACCCGGTGGCGGCGCGGCGGAGGCGGCGGGGGCCGATGCTGCTGATCAATCAGCCCGAGCGCTAATTCTTTAATTAGGGAACACGGAACAGCGCATTTCGGCTGACACAAGCCCCACCTCTTTGCTCAGGTGCCGCAGGTCCCGTCAGAAGCTCTCGGGGTACCAGGGAACCTTCACGGGACCGTGGCCGCAGAGGAGCAGAAGCTCCTGGGTTTACACGCTGGTCACAGTCTGCACATTCACACCCACACATAAGGCACTCATTAAAGAGACGCTAAAGCATTTCCCGTTTGTAAACTTTAGCACATGTGGATGAAAATTAGATTTATAAACTAGAAGGAAATTATAAATTAAGAGGAGTAATGTTTTATCCCTGGGGGGATAAGTTGAATCCATCACTAGTGAAGCTTGGAGTAAGTGAAATCCAAAGGGAAGTTCAGCCCTTTGGTTCCCATCTCGTCCCTGAAGTAAAATGATCTTGTGTCATTTATAGAATCATAGAATCACTAATTTTATAAGAGACCTCTGGGATCAGCAAATCCAACCATTAGCCCAGCACTGACAGATCCACCACTAAACCATGTCCCTAAGTGCCACATCTACACATTTTTTGAACACTTCCAGAGATGATGACTCCACTACTTCCCTGGACAGTCTGTTCTAGCTTGAGAACCCTTTCAGTCAAAAAATGGTTCCTAATATCCAATATAAACCTCCTCCTCTGAGGGCATTTCATCTTGTCCTGTCACTTGTTTCCCGAGACAAGAGATCGACCCTCACCTGTCTAGGTTCACTAAAGAGAAAAATACAAACATCCAGCCTTATGTCACCTATATTTTCCAGGATTTTAAAGGATTACATATTCATATTCTGTCCTATGAATGAGGAGATTCAAAAAGAAACTGCCATGGAGAAATATAGACTTAAAAACTAGTCAAAAACTCATTTCTGGAACTTGTGAAGAGCCAGCTACCTGAGCTCAAAACATTTCATCTTTGCTCTGCCACACAGCATTAGGGCAGAATCAGACAGACAGCTGGCACACACAAAATGCACTCTTCTCAAGGTGATCACTGGTGTTTAAGAAAATTACCTCTGTCCAGTCTGGAAAAGGAATCAATTCTTGCTTCTTCCAGGCTGCAACATTTTCAATGTAGATTTACAGTGGGTAGAGAGTAAAGTGAAAGTCTGGGATTACAAATTTCTTCTTCCAGAAAGAATAGCACAGGCATTTTTGCCATGTATAATTTCATCCCTTGCTACTGCAGTCACCTGGGGGGTTATTTCATCTCATTTATCAAACATGGACCACATACCTCCAGATTTCTGATGACATCAAAACCTGAGTGAGATTGGAACAAGCACTGGGAACAGCAAGAAACAAAACAGCTCCAGCCACATCTTTAGCACATAAAGAATTAGAGGACAGCAAAGCCTTCTAAGTTAGAAAAACTAAATTCCTCAAGAGGAATTTGTTGCCAGAGAGGCAGCATTAAACCAGCTTGAAGGAGCTTGTCAGCTTTCAGTTTCAATGTACTTTCTGAGATTTTGGTACCTTCTGCCCTCATGGAAGAACTGCAGGAAAACTCTCATGTGTTAGATAAGACCATATTTTAAGGAAGATCCAAATGCTACATACTTTGGATTAGAATGATAACTATATTGAATATCAGGGTTATAGAAGCAGGAAAGAAATTCTGCCTTCAGAGGAAGAGGACAGGCACCTCTGAGCATTAAACCCAGGAACAGGAAAGAGAAATCCCACTAGACTTGGACAATACAAGGAGAGGGTGATAACCTGGGGAGATGGCAGTTAGCATGGTGTTCTCTAAAATTCATAGGAGATGTATGACAAACAGCTGAGACCTTCTAGTGATAGTCTGCTTCACAACTGAGGTAAGAAGTGAAATAAGAAGGCAAAAAACCCATGTTCTCAATTTTTCCATGCAGGAATAAAGAAAACCTAGTGCCCACAGAACTGTCCATGCATCTGAGACATGACAATGTTTATCCTGATTCAAAGAAAATCTTCATTTACAGTCTTGCTTCATAATTATTACAGTTACCTGGGCAAAAAAAAAGGATCTGTATATGCACAAGTATATTTTGAAGCTGCTGCTCAGTCTCCACCACGTGTAGTGGAGAGGTTAAACACCAGAACCACTGACCTCTGATGAGCCTAGAGAAAATTGGCAGCAGGCTTCAGTGCCCCGCTGAGGGGAAAACAAGGAGTCAGCTGCTATCCCTGTTCTCCAGGAGCAGCTGCTGGCCACCAGCACACGGCCCTGCCCCGGCAGAGGGTCAGGGCTGGAGCCTGAGAAATGAGGGGGTGGGAGGGGTGGAGAGCAGGCACAGGACAGGGATTGCAGGATGCTGTGAAAAGCCTCCACAGCCAGGCTTGGGAGGTGCCGGGACAGGGAAGAAAAAGCAGTAGGAAAGCAGATTTTCCTGGTTTTGTTCCATCCTGAGTAATCTGTTACTTAAGAAAGAATACTTTATACTCTGTGCTAAGATACTGCATTAAGTGAGAAGGACAAGTATCAGCTTCCTTCACTGCACATCAGCCTATTTCCCATTTCAGCAGGGTGACCACAACACCTACATGGCTACAGAGTCTTTTTCTCCTCCTCTGAGGCTGCACTAGCAAGTCTGGACAGGTAACCTCACACATCAATGCATTTTCTCTTGCATTCATAATACTTCTAGGTGACAGTGACACCATCAGCTTCCTACTGAAGAGCATTAGCTATGTTCATCCATGGAAAAACTCTGCTTTTCACAAACATATTAAAATAGTCAAACCCCATACTGGAAATACATTATGTTCTTCAAGAAAAATCTAAACTACTCTTCACTCTCCTAAAAGGCAAATTCCGTGGTCAAGCAACTTGTGCTGAAACTGCAGACTTAAAAATAAATGTCAGCTTCTTTAATGGCTTTGGCAGAAGAGTATAAATTGAAGGGGAGTAATGTAAAAACACAATAACGAAACAGCTGGATGGATGCCATGAGGTGCTGAGTACTGTGCCTTGATGTAAGAACTAATTTATCCACTTGCTTACTCTTGCTCAAGTAAATGGTCTCCCTGGATTGGAATTGCAATTAAGTCCATTCCAGTGTTTAATTGGATCGGAGTGGAATTCTGAGCACTTTGTGGGACTGAGCCCACTGAGAGTACCTTGTACCTCCACAGACATTCACAAAATGTGGAAATCACTAAGAGTATAAGGTGAACACTCACTAGCTCTCTCTAAAAACCTGCTTTTAAGTAAAAACTTACCCTGATTCTGCTCCTGGTCCTTTTCAGTTAAAAAGTCATACCTACATTTTTTTAATCCTTGTGGGAAAAGCAGGAAAGAATTTTACAGTGAAGTGTGTGAATCCCCAAGCTCTAAGAAAGTATAGTCTGTGAACAAGACAGGTTGTATCAAGATGGATGGTTTTCCATGTCAGCCAGAGTTTCTGCCATCATATATCCTTAAAGGTATGTGTAAAACACTACCCAGTTTCCCACAGGTCTCAGCTAGAGCACATCTTTGTGTGTTTGGTGTCAATGAGGCAGAGAAATTGGAGACAACACAGAAAAATTATCACAGATAGAAAAGAATGGACTATGGAGAAAGACTGAAAGGTTTTCCCTTAGCAGCAAATGGCCTGGGATGGGAGCAGGGGAGTAAGGTTTTGTATTGAAATACAGTTCAGATAGGTATGAGGTTGCTATTAAAAGAGGATACTGAGCAGTTTTTCCCCAAGCCCAACAGAGATAAGAGAAAAAATTTAGTCTCTCAGTTTACACAAACCAGCTTAAGAGTCACTTTAAAGCAGTATTTTTAACCATGAGGTTAGGACAAGTTACCTCAGGAGGCAAAGAAATCTCCTTTACTGCAGAACAGGAACAGAGTAGACCACCTACAGTCTCAGTTTTCTAGAATTCTGCACATCAGCAACTTCTGAATTCCTCTAACTTGCAAACCACCTAACTTTTACCATCCAGAGACATAAACAGTAATTACTGAGCCAGCATTAGAGGAGGGGAAGGGCCTTTGCATTTGTGTGTCACTTGGTTGCACTGCTTGTTTGACCCAGGATGATCAGCTGCATTTCATCTATTGCCTGCTCTGAGTAAGAAATCCCTGTTCTCTGTTTGGGATAATTTGTTCAGACAGAGGATATTGCTGCCAAAAAACAGCAGTGGTCTTGGCTGAAGAAATTCCCAGAGCAGAACCCCCTATTTTGCATCTCTAGAGTTAGATTTGCTATTATTACAGGTAATACCATGGTTATTGAACATGGCTTCCTCACACACTGGCAAGATCAGGTTTACTTTGGTATAGACATGCCAGGGTATTATTAAAAAAGTCCTAATGAGAAATATTTTGCCCAATAAGAAATTTAGTGTTTGAGTGGCAATGCTACACCATTTAACTCCCCCAATGCAGCAGACAAGCTCTGGTACACACACACAGTCTATCAGATCCAAGGTAACAGAAATAGTCTGCTCAGGTGCTTTATTTCTCAGTGGCAGAGAAAGGCCACAGTAGGATTCTTCCAACCACCTCTGAATAGTCAGATGCTCAGCTATATTTATTGAATGAATAAACTGCCAGAAAATAACTAAGTCATTTTTGCAGAAAGATGTCTATGATGGAACCATTAGCAAGCCTGAAAGGGGACATTCAAAGACAGATAAATGAAAACCCCTATTGTTATTCATTTCCAAAATGCTTTTCCATAATGGACATGGTTGCTAAATGTTTCCAGAATTTAGTACTGAAACTTCACAAGATACACACTCTAATGGTCCACAATACACAAAACTGCATTGTGAAAACCAATAATGTGATAGAATAAAACTGTCATGTCAGAAAATCTTATTATGTGAGGATTCTGACATCCATATAAAATGAAATATAGTATAAGGGAGAATAATTGAGCTCATTCTACTTACCCACTTACTACATGCTCTTTATTATTTTCTGACTGCAAACACAGCTATTGGAAGGGGAGGGGGAAGGAGAGAAGAAGAAATGGCAGTCTATCCATATGACAATTTTGTCACTGTAGTTTTCAAATAGAGGCATTAGGAGCAGAACACATATGTTATATACTAGATTTAAATGGAGAAATGTGTAAGAAAGCCCTTCTGGATTACCTGCAAAATTACTGCTTTGCTGCTAACAGCCTACATCAGATTGTTATTGCTAAAGGTTTTAATGAACATATTTTGTCAGTAATAAAATTTGAAGACAGTTTGTTAAATTTGGAAGCATAAAAATGCCCATAAGGAAAGGATAATTATCACTACTTACCAATTCCATACTTTTTCCTGTAATGTTCTTTAGTGAATTCATCACAATCACAGAGTAATATTTGCCTTCCCCAAACATTAATTACTGCCCCTATTTTCAAGTCACTGTCTTTGTAAAATTCCCGTTGCACTGCTCCTGTCTAATAAAAGAAGGAACATTTATACAGCAGTTCCATAAATCTCAGAATCACACAACCTTTCTTAAAACCCAGGTTATTTAGTGTGTGTGATTTAACACATAACCTTCAAAGTCCATTGTCCATATTTCACCCCAAGTTAAGCTTCTTTACTTTTACAAATGTGAGATTTCCATACAGTAGATCTCAGTGGTTCTCATCTGAGCTACTCTCAATTCTACAAATAACTCCCTTTGTTGCAGATGATAGCAACCACAGAAATTACAAAAACAACAATAAAGATATTCAACAGCTGGAGGCACTCAAGAATTTCTGACCTGCAGAACGTCCCGAATGTAATAGCTCTTGTTTCTTTCTGGCTTTCCCAACACATTGAGCAGAGTGTAATTGGTGATGATGCCTGGACGATAGGGAGGAACAGGAGCATTCTGCAAGGAAAGAGACCAACTCTTCAGAAATATGGGTGACAGTGAAGAAAGAGAACTCTGCTACCTTAGAACCAGCAGGTTTGTTATACACTGGCTGTTATTGTAGAATTTTCTGGGAAAATTTTTAGTAAATTCTAAGATTCTACCACCAAACCTAAAAGCCAAAAGTGTATATTCCAAAAACCTGTATATATGTGTCATGGGTTGCAGTGTAAAATATAATCATGGGTGTGTTATTCTATTACCATCCCTTAGAACTGGGATGGGGGGAGTGATGTGATCTTCTGTTGATGAGCCAGCTGATAAGAAACCATCNACTGCACCTTCAGCAGAGGCTGCACCTTTCTCCAGGATCACTGCTCCAACAGAGCCACAGCTGCTACTCCAGAAGAACTGCAGGCACCATTGCAAATAGACTGCTGCCAACACCCTGACCAACAGGGTGTCAGGCTGTATTCTGACTCTGTCAGTGATTTTCTTTTTCCTTATTGCATGTTCCTTTTTGTTTTATTTTCCCTTTTTCGAATAAATTGTATTTCTGACTAGGAGTGTCTCACTGGTTTTGCTTTTCAAACCAGAACAATATGCCAGAAGCAGCATTCAGAATCTTATTCTCTCTCCAAGGGTAAAGTCTCCTTTCTTGGAAGCAAACAGAAAGGAAAGGTCAGCATTCCAGAAGTACCACATCGTTGTCAACATCTGCTCTAAAGGCTATTATTTTGATTGGGAATAATTAAAAAGTATGCAAAGAACCATCCAGGGTTGGTGCTATCCACTGCACAAACACAGGAGATTCAAGTCAGCATGATTCTGTTGGCAAAAACGTGTTTTTGTTTCTATTGTGAGTTTTAAAGTAATTTATCCCAGTAATATGAAGTAATATATTAGTATATATTTATGTCATATTTCTAAAAATCATGAATAAACTTCTGATGCAGGGTAATCAGAATGAGTTATTTTGTCTTACCACCTCTGCTGACCTCTCAACCTTTGATTCCTCTGCTACCATTCTCAAAATTTCCAGAGGAAAAAGCCAGTCCTTAAAATTGCAACATGCACCTCAATGGTTGAAGGGGTTTGGTATCAAAGAGCCACTGCTAAATCAGCACCTCAGAACACAGGACTTACAAGGTGAGAAAAGTGTAATTTTTTGTGGGTAGGTTTTTATTATAAAATTGCATGTACATCTATGGCATCACAAATAGATTATCAGTGTTAGAAGGAAAGGAGGAAAAGACCCCCAGTATTTTATTCCATCTGTTGGCTGATGTTATTCTATCATCAGGATCTGTCTGGAGTGATACAGCAGTGTACCCAGATCAGTAATTCTATAATCATAACAGGTTACAAATACAGATGCAAACCCTTGGAAGGTTTCTCTGAGAGGAGCCTTTCTCATGATTAATGCCCAACAAAGCTTATTGATGGATTCCTATTGATTTTAATTGGCTTTGCTTAAGGTCCCAAACCCAGAAACTCAATTTTAAGAAATCTCACCAGATTTGCTATGAAGAGGTAATGTTATAGAATAACAAAACTGACTTCCAAAGGCTGCAAATGTAAGTCATAGATCAAATCTGAATTCACCTCAGTTTTACATAAGCTTATCAATATTAATTAATTGTCTTGTATTCCATGTTTGCAGTTTTATTAATACAGTCACCTTAATATGTTAATATAGGAGAAAGAAAATCATAGGACATATCTGTGCCTTAATGCTCCTTTTAGTTTAAGCATGACATACCTAAAGATATTTTTCCATCACTTATTAATTTACTACATGAGTATGTGTGCAAAATCTAAATCATACAATTATGATTAATACTCTGAAAACACTTTCTAAATGTCATTACAGCCCTAATATAGGATTTTCAAAACAAGGCATTCAATATCTCTTAATTAGTGGAAGAATTTGAAATTTTCATTCCTCACCTTTGGAAGCTTATCTCTTTTGAGGAAAAATGGAACTACATCCCGGCCTGAGTTTCTTGGTAGAATTTCTTTTATATCAATAGTATCATCAGACAAATAATAACGAAGAACAAGTTCCCGTGGGCCAGTAAGCTCTGATTCTGGGTCATTCCACACACAAGAAAACCCTAAAACTTGTCCATCAAACTCCAGAAATTGTTTCAAAGTGTCAAAGCGCTCATAAGGGTGAAAAGGATTCATGCTCGCCAGTTGTCTCTGGTAAAGGAGAAATTAAGAGAAACATATTTTTAATTATTTACTCCTAAAAACAGGATCACAACTTCATGGTGCTGTCTAACCTTAGAACATGGTTTTAGGATTTTCAAATGACACCACACCATTACAATACATGAAACATGATTTATGACATTATCAGAAAAGTATTTACAGGGTTGCTGTGTGCCCTCAGAAAAAAACCATGGAAACAGCTTTAGATGGGTTTTAATCCTTGTTTTTCTTGCAACAAGGTCCTCTAGATCAGAGAATTTTAAAATTATTTATAATAATCTCATATTTTCAAGAAACTGCCTGTGGTAATCAGACAACTAAATTGCCAAATAACAATACTCTTCCTCATTTACTTCCTTAAAAATTATTTCTTATAGACAATGTGGTGTAAAGAATCAATTCTTTCTTTTCCCTTCAGTATTTTCTGTCGTCCAACTTTAAAACTTTAAATTTTTAACTTTTGATTCATGTTACACAGTTGTCAGGTACTGGGTATGTTTGTTCTCCTCTCAAAACACACCCATAGGTCTGATAAGGAACAGCAAACTAAAAATCTTTAGTTCACCTAAAGACACTTTCCAGCTGATGTGACCTGTGACAAGGCGTCTCCTGCAGTCATGGTTGCTGCAAAACCAGTAGCACTGGGTTAAACTGGGTCCCAGGATGGTGATCCAGTTCAAGGACTGCATTTCTGTAGTGTTAGTTCACATCTAGAAACAGTGACCTGAACAGAATGTTTTTCCTAAGTCAAAATCCACATGTCCAAAGTGCATTAAAAGGGACAAGATAATCCTTCTCATCTATAAAACTGTTTCCAAAGAAGAATGGTGACAGACATTGATTGGGCAATGGAAGCTGAACTGTCTGAACAGAAAACAATGTTGACTGTGGAGAGTTTATATCATTGTCCAAATTTCTCTTTATCCACTATCACACCTTCTGGCCTTAAAAATCTAAAAGGGAAAAGGCCCATTCTTTCAGAGCATCAAATTTTAAAATAAGGAGAGCAGAACCAAGTTATTTACCTTCCCAGTGCTCTCTTTGCTATTTCCTGATCCTTGAAGATGCAATAGACCACCAAACACAGCCACAGAACCAGGTAACACCACCATCATCCAGGGAATACCATCTCCAACAATGCAGGAGGAATTTTTTCATGGAAAGGGTTCCTAAGCATTGGAAGGGGATGCTCAGGGAAGGGGTGGAGGCCTCATCCCTGGAGGTGTTCAAGGAATACCTGGAAGTGTCACACAGTGGCACTGGATGACAAGGAGTGGATTGGTCACAGGTTGGACTTGATGATCTCAGAGGTCTTTTCTAACCCAAATGATTCTGTAATTCTGTGAAATATGAGTCCGAATGGTTTACTGCACTTTCCACTGGCCTCATTTTCTATCCCATTCCATTCCTCACCTGCCTTCATACCTTCATTTTCTGGCCATGTACTAGGAGTCCTGTGAAAACCAATTTAATTTTGCTCAAAGTAGTCCAGAGCAATCAAAAAAAATTACCTTCTACAAATTAGGTGGCAATTTTTTCCACAGAAAAGTGAAAGCATAAGGCAGCCAGAATCTGCTAAATAACTTTTATAAAATTCCTCAACAACTAAGAATATGAAGACATAGATTTTAGTAAATTTTTGTCTTCTGAAGCTCTTATTTCTCACACCTTTCCCCCCTCTCCATTCTCTTTAGGGACCCATATACCCATTTCTTGAATGTTTTGCTTATTGTTAAAAAGAAATTAAAATGTAAGTGGGTTATGCAGTACCATACATAATATTGACACAGCCTGACAGTATCAAGACAACTCAGCATGTGTTTATATACACAGCTGTTACCTACAGGGGCTGAGTAAGGGAACAGAAACCCATGGCCAGGCTGAGTCACCACACACAGGACCAGATGTATTACAAATGCTGCTTTTCACTGGGGACTGCACAGGCCTGGCTGCATGAATGAAGAGAAACCAATTTGTTGGCCTGAGAGTGCCTCAGAGACATGGAAATTGTCCTACACATCTCAGTCATAGTCATCTTCCACTACTGCAGCAGTTTTCTCATGGGAGCACTAAGGATGCCACAGACAGAGGGAGGATTTGCTGCTTTCAGAGGACCAGACTGGATCTGTCACATTGTGGGCCAACAGTCCTAAGAGTCAGGTCAAGTGCCATTTGCACTCATATTAATCAAGGAAAACAGAACTGAAAGAAACTTGTCATTATTCCCAATAGAAAACATAATTCCCATTACTACACCCAGAGGGGTGGGAAAAAAATTCTGTGGAGGGGAATCCACATAGAATTTAAGAGCTGGGAGTGAGACTTCTGGAGGTGTGGATGTTTGTGTATATGTGTTCCCATACCTTTATAAAAGAGGGAGGCAGATAAAACCTTGCAAGCCTTAAAACTACATAACACTGGGTTCTGTATGGCAGAAGAATTTGCTTTACACATGCAAAGAGATGTAAAAAACATGTAGGGGTAGATATGAAAGATAACATATGAATAGAAGAAAGGAGTCTGCAGGAAGCCATGAGTGGGATGGAACCACAGTTCCAATTATATCTTCCTTTAAACACTTTAAAACTGTTTATTATCATTAGATTAGCCCAAGCAAAATCATAAGTAGAACATGTAAATTACAGTGGAACACGTACACTTTTTTTCCAGTTTAATACTGAAAGGTTTATATTATTTTTCCTAATTAACTTTATTGTGTTTTAAAAGGTGTGTGAACACATCAAGAGAAAATTATTTCTATAGTACAATGAGCCACACACCAAAATTTTTAAATCCATTTTCTCTTGGCATTTACTATGTTGAAATAGTCACTTTCTGTTTGATATTAAAGAAATAATGTATGTAATGCATATAACTAATATGCATTCAAACCAAGCTTTATTCAAACCAAGTTTTCACTACTGCTGCCCCTCCTGACCTGTCGCCGCTCTGTGATGTATGGGTCGTCTGGACGGCTTGCAGGAGGATTTAGTCTGATTCCTATCTTCCTCAGGAAATTTTTTGTGTACAGGTCACAGTCTATAATCTTATATGTTCGGCCATATAAGATTATTTCTGTGTTGATATTGAAATCATACATGGTATAGAACTTATCCTCATGAGGAGGTGGATGTGGAATCAGCTGCCGTCGAAGAAGAGTTCCTGTAAAAGAGAAAAAAATCATGGAGTGAATAATATTTGCTTTAAGGATCCCAAGAGAATTAAGTTTAGCAGGGAAAAAATGTATGACTTATGAAGCAGGGAGGCAGGGACGTTGAACTGAGTTTCCTTAAGGAGCACATGGAAAGTAGAGACAAGAGGTGAGTTGGGCTGATTGCTGGTCTGAAGCAAGGAATCCATCTCAAAAATACAGAGCCAGGACCTCACAACCCACAGTCTAACAGGAACATTATCCAAAAGAGAAAGGAAGGAGAGAGGAGAAAAAAGATAGAGATTTTAACTTTGACAAAGCAATCACATACTTAAATTTTCTTATTCATAGCCTTTAAATGAAAGGAATGCTCTCCTGACAGCATTAAATTTTATTACGTTTTGAAGATTAAAATATATTAAAAGACAAGGAAACTGCTATTTGCCTATCAGCTGAAAACTCTCAAATACATTGATAAATTAGGTGATGCTTCAAAAGTACTCACTGCTTGTGAGCAAGAGACTGGAACATCTTTCATACAAGGAAAGGTTGAGAGAGCTGGGTCTGCTCAGTCTGGAACAGGGATGACTTGAGGAGGGGAAAACCTATCAGAGTTTATGGATACCTGATGGGAAGGAATGAAGAAGAGAGAGCCAGGCTTTTCACCATGGTGCCCATTGAAAGCAAATTAAAAGACATAAAATTCCAGCTGAGCACACAAAGTCACATTTTTACTGTGAGGGTGATCAATACTGGAACAGGCTCTCCAAAAGGGCTGCAAAGTCTCCATTCTCACAGATACTTGAAACCCAAAAGGACAGGGCCCTGGGCATCTGGCTCCAGTTGATTCTGCTTGGGGCAGGGCCATGGGCTAGACAATCCTAAGGTATCCCTTCCAACCTCAGTGATTTAGGGACACCACAAATATTTTAGAAATAACTTATAGGAATTTTAGAACCAGCTTAAGGAGGCCTGGAGAGAGAGGCAGAGGAGAAGGGAAAAAGATATCACTATGTGCTTTGTTTGGTGTTTGAAAGGCCTTGTTCCTAGGTTAGTCCATGGAAATTCTTTATTGTTCACTTTATTTCCCTATGGACTAATTTGTATTAAATACTTAACTACATTTTCAGAGTTGTTTATTAAGTTCTAATTCCTACAAAGAAAATATATCCTTAATTTTTCAGGGGAATAAAGCAACAAAGCAGATTTACTTCATGTTCCCATTAAAATAATTATTTAAGACCCATTCATCATCCTGATGTTTCACATGTACCAAATCCAACATGCTAGTTACTGACTTTTGACTGTAAAATAAACTTTAACCTCTATCTGCTTAAGCATATTATACACCTATTTAGGAGATATCCTCATGAGAGACGTTAGAAAATGTGGGCAGTAGCACATTTTAATGGGATGTAAAACTGCATTGCATTAGGTTTAGCAAAACCACATATTTTAAAATATTTTACCTGATTTTGGCTAACTCTTAGGTCAATCAACAGATAATGGGGTAAGTCAGAGCATGCAAATCCTGTTGAATCATCACTTTAATTAAAATACAATGGTTGATGATTTTCTAATATGAGGTGTTTTCAGAGGTTATATTCACCTCAGATTGGTGAATAAGCCTCAGCATGTTTTTCATATCACTTTTAAGGGTGAAACACACATATCTATTTTGTTCTGAGGGAGAAGAATTTCTTTCCTAATGGAAAATGTCTTGTGAAGATAATATCTCTAGCAATCCTTGGCTTTTATTAGGTATCACCGTGCCTGATGTACACATGTAGAGGGTACCTTTCATAACGTTGAATTTGAAACTTAATAAAACCTGATCAGCTGGGGTTAGGTCTCATCAGTTTAAAATTGTTCATCCTTCTGGAAAATAATAAATTTCTTCTAGAAATTTGTTGCAAGCTGTTAAAGGAGCATCTGAATGTGCAGTTTTCAGGTTGCTCAGGATGGATTGCTATTCCTGGTGGTTCTTTGGTTAGTTTATTGAGCAGGACATTCTACTGCACCACCAAGCATTGATTTAAATATTTGCATCTGGTCAGACTAAAGCTCTGCTCTACAGTGCTCTTGGAAAGGGAGTTGAGGTACTGCTTTTCTCTAACAGTGGTGGTGGCACTGAGCTCCCACACCATAATTTGTAGCTTATCTTCTTTTCTCTTGAGGCTTTGGATTATTTGGAACCCCAGCAGCTGCTTAAGGAGATCTCACTAGTAGTGCAGGTTTTTGACAATGAAGCTGGGCAACAAATGATTCTGTCTCTGCTGCTTCTCTCCTCTGCAGAAGAAATTAAATGGTATCCAGAGTCTCCTCAGCACAGCTCTCTGACCCTGCACAGTTCAAGAGTGCATTAGAGAAAGGAGAGGAATGAGTAATACCTGGAGTTTGTACACACTTTGTTTGCACAGAAAGGAGGAGAAGCCACCACTATTATTCCTGCAACACAAAGAGTTCATCCCAGTAAACAAGGAGGCTTCTTACATTCATTTATTCACCCTTCCAGAACACAGCAAGGTCATGATTTGGCCACCATCAAATATGGCAAAATCACAATTATTTCAAGGCCTTGAGGGAGGCTTAAACTCTTAGATAATCTGTTATACTGGAGGAGCTGATGCAACTTCACTTTCCCACTTGTACTTTCCTCTTCAGCCAGCCGGCCTTGGGAACCCAGCCAGGAGGCAGCTCCACTCTCTTTTTCAGCTGGCTGACCTTGGGGAAACCAGCCAGCTGCTCCACTCTGCTCTGGCTTGCAGGGTCTGGATTGCACTGGAAGCTACAGTCAACCCCATGGGAACAGAAATGACCTTTTGATAAGACAGTATCAGCCAGCCACAATCCTATTAACTGGGAATTATATGTACAAAACACTTGCAACTGCCATATCTAGCTTGGCTTACCATGGGAGATACTGAAAGAATAATTATCATTCTGGCTGTGGAAGAAGCATTTGGAGTTTGTTATGAGGTCAAGTTTACTGTCCTTCTCTCCTTGTCTTGACTCGGGCCTTGGGCACTGTGATTGTCCTGCTGTTTCTTGCTTTGATTCTGGTTTCTCAAGTTTAAGGTTTCTGCATTCCTTCCTCAGTACAGACTTCTTTTAATGTTTTTAATATTTGCCAAATAGCAAGGCAGTATCCAAAACTAAATTAAGTTTAAATTTCAGTTATTTAGTAGCAACTTTGTAAGTCCAAATTCAAGTCCAAGTACAGCAGCCAGTTTCATAAAGCAGTTTTTAAAGTCATTGAAACATTTCCCACAGATCATTTACTTCACTGCTTTGAGATTTTGATCAATAGTAAAAGCACATTTTCCGGCTTTTCTTCCCTGAAGCCAATTTGTTTTAGTTTTGTAAAATGATAACTCAACTTAGAAATTCTAAACTTCTTTGACCACTGTTTCTTCACCAGATCTTCCTGCAGTCTGCAAGCCTCTCCAAATTTCTTTCTGCAAGACCACAAGCACTACAAGAGTACAATTAGAAACTACTGCATTTCCCCAATCCCACCATTCCCAGACACCCTCTCAGACCATCAGAGTCTCATTTGTGGGTTATGGCACAAGCATGGGTAATCCCATGGCCTCAAGGCATTAACCAGCCAAGATAAGATCTACCTTTTACATACCCTGTCACAGCTCTATCTTTTCTCCAAGAATCCTCCCAAAAACAGCCATCCCAGCTGTCTGCTTTACATCTTTTTTGACAGGGCAAACATCCAAATTAAGGTGACCAGCACCTTCTGCCTCCAACAGTTAAATTCTATTTTATCCATCACTGGTTTTTGCTGTTCCAACTTTACACAATCCCTTTCCTGCCACTGCAACTCTCTAATTCTTCACACAGACCGAGCCCATCCTGCTCCTCATGTCCCCACACCTTTTTCTTCACACACCTGTGTTCAGTGCAGTTTGCCTTTTTAGGAACCCAAGCTCTCCTACAGCTGAACTCTCCTCTGCAAATCTCTGGAATTTTAATTAACTGAAAAGTTGTATTTCAGCAGATGTGCAGAGAGCAGCATAATGGTCAAGATTCTGAACTTCAGTTCAGTTCAGCTTCTCACCCTGTTATGATCTTTTCTGTCTGATCATGAGTAAGATTTTCATTCCTTTGTGCTTCAGTTTACCAGCTTCACAATGCAGACAGTTAAACTCCTGTTGTTCTTGGGCTTAAAAATTCCCAGTCAGGATAAAAAATTTGATCAATGTAAGATAGATAGATAGATAGATAGATAGATAGATAGATAGATAGATAGATAGATAGATAGATAGATAGAATTAAAATAAAAGAGAAAATGGGACAATTCTTTATTGAAAATGGTAATATTAGCAGTTAATGATTTAGCATGTATTTTTAAGAAACATTGTTTTTGCATGTATTCAACAACAAATATCTAGAGCCTTTAACATAATAACTCTGTCATTGGTTTTCATCATGAAGTCAAACTCCAAGTGCATGTGAGTAGAGAATCCTCTGATGGGTGTCTGCATTAGCTCTTTCACTCTACATCACATTAATTTCTAGGACAAGAATAATATTTTTGTAGATGTTTATGATAAAGTATAGACCCCATATCTATGCATCGACTGTGAAGCCCAAACACACTCTAAATAGTCCTTGGGCCTTTCAATCTACAGTTTTTCTTCCTACCTAAACACAACCAATACACAGATCTCCCTTACCAGCCCAGGTACCAGTGACAAATAAATTAAATGCACTTTGGAGACCCTGGAACATTTATTTTTAATCCCTCAGGTAAATATGTTGCATATATATATATCTACCCCACATAGAGTACTGAGCCAATCTCACAGAGACTTCCAAAACAACCTTGCATGGAAGACTGAGAAAACTCTTGTTTCTCTCTAATAACATTCAGTTAATTTTAGATCCAGTATCAAAGATGATTCCAACAATCATTAACATGAGATACAACCAAGGAAACAGGAGGAAATTGTAGCCTTCCTGTCACCAAAGGAACAGGACCAGACTGCCAGGAACATTAGGGCTGAAGAGGCAGCCTGCACAACCCATAGTACAAAGACAATGAAAATAATTCCTTCAAAGGAATCAGCTTTGAACTTGCTTTATCCTGCTCCAAAGAATCTGGCTTTCACCTTCTCCCTCAAAGGCATCACCTCTGACTCTCTGTACTTCCTTTGTCAGTGGACATTTCCTCTAAGCCAAAAACCCCAGAAGCAGCTGCTCCCACTCTTAGGGCACACGAGTCAAGGAAAACCTAAACCTGATGCTGTCTCCCATGTCCTACATATGGGTGCAGGGTGGGGGTAAGGGAAACAGCCCAATGTGCTTTTCTTCACATGAAAAAGCACTTGCCCAGGTAGGAGTAGGATGAGGTTTCATTGCATTCAAAATCAGTCCCTGCTGATGAGCCCACAAAACTTCTGGCAAGAACTACTCAACACAGGGACAGCAGTGCCTGAAGTACAGGTTTATGAGATTCATAATTTTATCCCAGTCTTAACAGTAATGATGCACCTAACACCTTCAAATATTATCTTACTTTGTAGACAGAGAAATTGACAGCATCTGCTGGGAAAAGAATAGGGTAGTTAAATGGTTAACTTGTTTTTGAAAATTGCTGTGCTAAGAATGTATAAAATGTACAAAACATCTTCGGGGACTGGGAGGTGCAGTCATCCCAAGACATCCTGCTTCTCTGGACTATCTCTCTTGAAAACTTTTAATTCTGGCAGTAACCCATAAACACCAAGAAGCAGCAGCTGTGTTCCCCCTCTGCAACAGGATGTTGACCGCCAGATCAGATTTTCTTAATATAAACCAAGTCCAATAATACCCCAGTAAATCAGCACAGCAAACCCTCCTCCTGAAGGCCTCAGGCTGGTCCCAGTGCAGGGATGTGACACTGAGGCAAGGCAGCTTCTCAGCTTAAGAGACATCAAGGAAGAATTACTGTGCCAAGGGCACTTTAATCACAAAAGAACCAAAAGCCAGAAGCACAAAAGGCTCTTGTCTTCAATAATGGCAGAGACTCTGCAGTAGCTCAGGAACAATTACAGAGCTGCTGACACAGAACTCCCTGGCAGGGCCAAGATGGGAGGAGCCAGGCTCAGGAATGGAGATCTAGAACACAAATTGTTTTTGCAGGAGTGGCACAACACTGACAAAGACCTTACCACCATACGATTTCAAACTACAATATCCAAGAAAAAAATGTGTGTTTGAGTAGGGGAGAGGATTCAGCCTCATCTTGAGAAACCAAGACAATAAAAAAGTTCGCATCTTGATCTGTAACAAGAAAAGACAATTATACCTGTGCATTTACAACCCATTTTAGCTCTAGGAACACACATTATACACACTTTGGAATGGACCAAGACTGTACTGAAGAGAGATATTAAGGGGAGAAAAAAGGTGCCAAGAAAAACAGATACCTTGACTGATACCACTATCTCTCACTTCAGGCTCAACCACTTTAATTGTATCATCTTCAGGGTAGAAATATATTTTACAGTGTCTGATTCTATATGGCTCTTGATGTTTGTCAGGCACTTCTTCTTCAAAATAAGCATCAAAACTCAATACCTATTAAAAACAATAAATAAATATAAAGCAGCAAAATCCCCAACACTTTTGCAAAATATAGCAAATAAACTTGTATAGGTTATAAGTAACTAAAAGTATGGATTTCAGGAGATAGATTTATTTCTCAGAAATGAAAGAACAGAAATCCACATTAAAGAACATAAATTTAAAATTCTTTGCTTGGCATTTTTATTATCACAACATCTAAGCAGAGAAGGAACTCTAAGGTAAAGAAATAAATCAAATACAAAACTATCAGCAGGTTGCTTGGAAAATCTTCCAAAGCATTTCTGATAACACAATGAGCTGCCTAGGTACTGAAGCAAATTTTAGACTGCTATTCTATGAATTATTAGAAAATACAGTGCATGATGACAGCAATGGCTTTACCATCAAGCTAAGTGGAACGAATTCTTTTTAAGCAAATCCTGCAAGTGTTCAAATGAATGGTACTGAAGACTATCAGGGAGAAATGACATTTTCCAGGAGGCACTTAGAGCTGTGCAATATTGGCATTTCAAACCTTCCCTGGTTCTGCAGTTCAGTGAGTGGGGAAATCTCACAGAGTGCAGCAACTTCTCTTCGTGGTCTCTTGTAACAGCAAAAATAAAAAACAACCCACCTTCACAGGGTAGGTGCTCACTGGCCCTCCTACCTGGAGATCCCAGCTCAAACTCAGACACTGTCACACAAATTTTGCACTTCCTGATATCAGTTTTTAACCACCAACACCAACGTTAAGGGAACATGAGAGATGTATCTACTTCTAGTGCATTATCTAGCAGGATGTTTGCTTTGGTAAGTATGTGCAGGAAGGCATTAATTAAAACAGGTTTGTATCATGTTCCCCCAATACATTAGGGCCAAATCACTGTTAATTTATACTTCATCTTCCACACTTGTCATATTTAATAAATGCAATTACCTTTACTCTTGATTCATCAGACAACCCGAAGCATTGAAAAAAAGACAATTTAGCTGTTCCCTGTTTCAACAAGCACCTAGCAGACCATGAGCTGGAAATGTTTGAAATCTAATAAGCTGGCTGAGTTCTCTGCATGTCACAACACACTGGTTAATGGTCTGCACTCCTTTTGCACGTGCCTTTGGGAATCTCAAAGTACCTCCATGACTACTGGTGACAGAGATTTTTTAACACCTCATAGACAAGAACAACCTTCTTTTCTACATTTGGGAAGAGAGAAGTAGCAGCTTGTCCAGGAGCACACAACAACAGCCATCCTGTGTGCTGCTCAGGCTTCTCACTCACATTCCCTTCTCTCAGGCAGGTTAAGTGCAAGATGAGAATAATTCTGTTTCCAGAAATTATTTCAAAGGTTCAGATCCCACTGATTTTCAGCAGCCATTGAAGAGTATGACAGACACATTTTTGGCATCAACTCTCCTGCATTGTGATCCTCCACCACTAGAGAAATGAAATTCAAATTATAACCAAATGACATACTGTTTACCTGTTAAACCTGATGGCATTAGATCGTCACACAAAGGAATCTAGAAAATTCAGTTATGGTTTGCTTAATTAGTAGAACATGCAAGTTTCTGAACAATGAACAGGCTTGAAAATAAATCTAAAAATTAATAGTTGTCCACGTTTTTTTAACTGTGGATTTCACTGTTTCATGTATCAAACATAAAAACACTGGACAAAACATCTGACATACAACAGAGGCAACACAAACTATCAACCTTGAACATCTGTTCCTCCTTCCAACTGTCTAAACACAGGTGTGAAGGGCCATTTTTGGTGACCAATGATCCTTCCTGGCCTCCAGCTACTGCTCTGGAATGATCAGGAGCCCTGTATAAATCTCTTGAACACTCCAGGGGACTTCAAAGGTACCATGGTGGAACCACTGTGTCCCAGTCTGAACATCCTGGGCTTCAGCTGACAAGGACCAGAATTTCATTCCTTGCCCAGCTGCTGATAAGCCATGAAATCACTGAAAACATGGAAACTTCTGCACCCTCTTGTCCCTGTTCTGCCAGTCCCACTAGAGTAGGGACCTTTGATGAATATACTGTCCAAGAGCTCTGTTTCATCACTAACTGTTCTCAATTTTATCAATGATCTCTTCTGGGAACAGTTTTCTCATGAGACACCAGCCAGGCAAAGCAGCCTGTTTGCACAGAACTCCAAGCTCAATCCCCTCCTTAATGCACTGGGGTCATTTCTTTCTCTGAGCAAACACCTATGCCCTGGTTTATCCCATTTCAGGAGTTTGTGCAGGTTCTTCTGCACTCACATTTTATTCTCTATATATCCTTATCAACATTCTGGTGTGTGACTGAAATATATGCAGCAAGCAACTGTAATTTTGCATATCAAAGCAGATGATTCAGGAAGCATGAGGAAGGGAAAGAAAAGAAATGAAGATGACTTACTTTTCATTTTGGAGCAAAGTTAGTCTTAAAAATACTCAAAATGTAACACTTCCTAACTCGAGTCCCAGCTGCACTACAGAACTACAAAGTTCCTATCCCACTCCTTATAAAATTAAATGTTATTTATGAAAACAAACAAACAAAAAAATTGAATAAACTCTGTAGCACTTTGCAAAGTGACACAAAGTTTTCCTAGCACCTGTGGCAGTCAAATTATAAACATCATTTCAAGCCCAGGAGGCCTTGTGTGTATACTTAATCATAGAAGAAATTAAATTTACACCTGATTCCTATTGGACAAGTGAAATTACAAAGATTACTTCTCAGCCTACTTAATAATAAAGTTTTATGCCTGTCCTTCTTTCAGTTACTACAGTACTACGGAAAGTTAGCAGCCAAAGTGGCAAGAAAGCAGCTTCCATTTTGAAAAGATAAACACCTCAAACTATTTTTCATTGAGTGCATTCTGCTGAGACCCAAACTGCAGCCCTGGAGGACAGAGCTGCATTCCAGGCTCTCAACTGGGGAAGCTAAATTAGTTGGATAGCAAGTACCCTGTAACAATCTGCCATTAATACAAACACATGAGCCCTCCAGAGGCCAATTCTGAACCTGCAAACTCCTGTCCTGGACTGTCGTGTGGGTGCACAGATGGATGAGAACAGGAATGACCAAAGGCCAGCAAGCTCCTGTCACCAGCCCAGGCCAGGAGCTGATGCTCCCTGGAAGGTCCCTCTGCCTCCTACTGACCCCCTGATTCCACAGACTCAGATCCAAGGCCTGAGGAGGCAATACACCTCTCCTTGCTCCAAGAAGGGAGTAGGAAAAGCAAGGCCAGGTGTGGCTGAACACCTGGGCACACTGGACCAGGTCATAGCCAAGCATGCTGCTCTGTGAGCAATGCCAGGGATCTCAGAGGCACAGGAGCTGTTCAAACCTTACATTTTCTTGTTGTAGTTCTGCTCTGCCAAAGATGAATATGTAATTGTAGTCCAATTACCTGCATGGCTTCTCTTTTTAAGCAGAAATTATGAGATTTGCCTTTCTTCTCAATATTTAAATACCATAATCATTTAGTCATGCAACATTTCTGCGATCTGCTGAATGATTCCTTTTTCTGGATCATTTTCCTTCCCTGATTGTAGGCTTTTTGCTTTAGAAATAAAACATCTCTAAGTAGAATTTAATGTGAATTTAAACATGGCAAGCAACAACAACGAGCTACAAAATTCCTGTCATCACAGGTTACAGTTATTTGGTAACTCTCTAACTTTAAAGATGTCACTATATTCTTGCAAAAAAACCCAACACAAAACAAAAATCAAATTACAAAACAAATAAACCCAAAAATAAACAAAACAAAAACGAACAAAAACCAAACCCTAATTTTAAATTCCTGTATCTATACCAGACATACTCAATTACAAAATACAAATCATACAGAAGTCCAGAAGTCAGCAGGACTTTGAGCACATGGGTATGATGGCACAAGTGAATCCCAAACACACAGCATTCCACTGACTTTACTGATTCCCAAGTGTCCAAGCACACTTTCTCCTGGACTTATATAAGGGATTTACCTTATATTCATTCTTACCAGGTTGCCAAATAATTCCCTTACTGTCATCACTTTCACTAAAAAGGAATTTGCTGCCCACTCCCTTATTCTTGTTAAATCCTGTAGACGTATCCCAATACAGAAACATTTTTATATATTTCTGCATGGCATGACATGTTTATATTTATTGTCCAATATATTAATATAATAAAAAAATACCCACTACCACTCTTTTTGTCAATCTAGGAGATTTTTTTGCATACACAAAATCAAATTAATCTTCTGAAATACACAACTAATGGAATTTCAACATTATACTCTGTGATATTGCAACTATTCATAAAAAAAAACAATAAAAAAAATTCTACATACCTGCTTATCAAATGCAATCCAAGAAGGAACACTACTTCTTCCTATTGCTTCAGGAAACACACTGTTGGTAATTTTTGGGGTCTGGCCAGGTAATAGTTCACCTCCTATTCCACGTTTATCTTCAAACATCATAGGAACATTATTGCTGTAACCACAGATCTGTGATCTGTGGAACTTTTCTCCCCCAATCTGTCAAAAGTGCAGAAGAAAAAGAGAAAAAAAATTCAGTGTGTTTCTAAATCCAAAATAGCTGACCATCCAGGCAAGAAGGATTCATCGTGCAAAAGTTTCTTTATGTTTACTTTTAATACAGACTCTAAAAAACCTGTAACAGCTGGAGGGCTGAAGTGAAGTGATATTTTTCAGTGGTCAATTTGCCATTCTTATAGACAAAAATGGAATAATATTCCCAAAATTTACCTAGGCTGAGAGACTGGACAGTACCAGATGTTTACCCCCACACTCCTTCCCTGCAATAAGGATTGAGGTTCATGGTAAAGAAAGAATCAAGTCTCCCCCAAGCACTGTTGTAAAAGGTGAAGGGGAAAGGCCTTTCCTACAGCTCTCCAGAGGACAAATGGAAATGGTTCAGCAGCACTCAGACAACAGTCTGCTCTCATTATTCACATCAAATATCTTATTTACACTTGCATCCCTGAGCGCAAAATAAATTCCTCTGTACTAGTGAACACACTTGAATTTTGGGAGGCTGCACCTGAATGAAAAGGCAGACATTAATTCCATCTGGGAGTATTTCAAAATAAGGTCTCTGCAGTGATTCTCTATTTTTTTACTATTTTTTCAGGCAATTAAAGATGGAGTTCTTAAAAATATAGGAACAACCAACAACAAAGAAAACCATCTTGCCCACTCAAATTTCTTGTCTGGGGCTGAAGCCAGTCTTCAAGTGACACAGGAAAGCTCCTGGGCTCACAAAAATATCACTCCTGTCTCTGGGAATGTCCCTCCTAATAAGCTGCCTGCTTTGCTGGCCAGTTCCCTCCAATGGAGGCAGCTGCTGTGAGCTGGGCTTGGGCAGCAAATCCCTCACAACCCCACACAACCCCCTCAGTCTCACAGAAGAGGACAGGGAAATAGGAAATGCCAATGGAAAACTCTACTTCCTTCCATGAGCAGCACTCCTGACTTGTTAGCTCCTCCCACTCTACTATTCTTCCCTTTTTTGCCCTCACAAATCTTCAGAATAATTTACCTGGGAAAGCAGAGAGGGGCCACTGCACCCTGGCACAGCCATTAAGGAGAGAGAGGCCACCAGAGCTGTGCCCTCCCTCAGCCTGGGACTGGGGGAACATGAGAGAAGAGGAGGCTGGAGTGAGAGGAACTGATGTTATGGGTGAGAGAAGTAAAGGTAGAGGAAAAGGCTGGACAGCAAAATTTTTCACAGCAGCATCAGAGTAGTAAAGTAGTGAAGTCAGTAAAGTAGTGGGGGAACAAAATTGCCTCCTCACTCCATTTGGAAGACTGGGCATCACTGATTATCACATGCAGATGTGAAAGCCACTACTCTCCCAAAAGGTGAAGTTCTAAGTTAATTTCATAAATCAAAAATGGTACAAACAATCCTTTTTCATGATGGCAACATTCAAGTGCTCCAAGATAACATAACACACACCCAGCAGAGAGGCTCTGGGAACAAGTGCAAGCAGGGAAGCTGCAAAACCTGGAAGTACTCAAGCAGCTATTTCATTCTGCCAGTATGAAAGAGTCAGGAATCTGAAAGGGAGGGAACCTCATGGCACAGAACTATCAACACAGGTCTGTAGGAACTCCTGCACTTTGGGGGTCACAGTCTGAACTGCTCACCTGCCTCCAGGGGCTCCAAATCCGAGGGCACAAGACACAGAGCTGCTGACAGGAACAGCCCAATCCCTGCTTTAGCTGAACCTTGCTTAAAATCCTTTTGCACACCACTTTGGCAAGAACAGCAGTATGAAAGAGAATACTTACTACTTTTACAAATCATTAGTTTTAATACCATGATAATCAATGGCTATACCCTTGCTTATGTTAAAAAAAGCTGAGCTAGCCACTACCCTTTGAAACAGTTACTGCCAAGGAATAAGGTTCTCAACATCATACTAGGGTCAGAAATAATCAGAGCTAGGGAAGAACATCCCCAAAGAAGAAACTTTAAAGGTAAGCAGTGTTTTGAACATAGGTGGATAAAAGAGCATGCAGAAAATACAATTTAAAGAATAATACAAAGGAAACAGAAAATTACTCCTCAAGATATAATTGAAGAACAAGAATAAAAGAGAAAATCAATAAAAGGAACTGCTTGTATGCAGACTAGGAGCTCATGGGCCCCCTACCACAGAGGATTGCTCAAGCCAGGAATTTAATCAGACACATTTGCAGGAATGATGCCCAAAATTAAATACTTTATATCAGCACAGCTTTGTGAGCTATGATATAAAAATGTCATGCTTCAGTGTGGGCTCTGACATTTAGGCATCAGGAGCAGAGCTTCACGTGGTCATCCCAGCTCTCCCACAAGAAGTGAGGACAGGTGCTCTCCTGGAATCTAGAACAGCCAGGCACTGACAGGGGCTGGAACCTCCTTTCTAACACATCTGCACTTGGGATGGTTTCTTCTCTCTCCTTTGGGTGCTACTGAACTTCTCTTTCTTCTTTTGTTTCTTTCTTAAATAATTTTGTTCCTCTGAAAGGTGAGAAAGAGCTGGGGAGAAGTCAGAAAGGAAGGGAGCTTTCTGCATTTATCAGTTCAAACGTACAATTAACTACAGTCAAGCTGAATTTTAAAAGGGGATTTTCTAGGCAGAAACATCTGATTTATATGAAAGGTGCTACAGAAGAGATCCACTTTCTGGCACAGCAAGCATTTAATTATTTTCCCTCTATTACCAAAGCATGTGTTAGGGAGAAAGGCACAGTTAGTGAAGCACAGTGAGGGTGGCAGATTTCCTGAGCAAAGGAAAGCTTTTCATGTCCTCAAAACTTCTTCTAGAAGCATTTGCTGTTCATATGTTTTTGGGACTTAGCAGCAAAAGTATGGCAAAGTGTTCCTCAAAGTAATCCAGGTCTGAATCTGCAGAATTTAGGGCTAAAATCACAACATCCTTAACATTTGATATGAAAAATACATGACAAAACAGCTTCAATTCTGTTAAGAATCTTTTGTGTCATTCATGTAACTTTTTAGGGTTTGAAAAAATGACTATTTTAGATTCCTAATCACATAATTACTCATCCCCTTCTTCCAAAAAGCACCTAAATGCATAGACAAAACAATGTCGTCTCAAAATTTGTACAGTTACTTCTTAAAAGAAAAAAACAAAACCAGAACAGCAACAACACAACTAGAAAGTTTAAGAAAAATATTAGTTATAATTGAGGATCATAAAAGAGAAAAATCACATTTGTGAAACTTCAACTAATGAACTCAGGCCACATCCAGCCTACAATAGTGACAGAACATCATGCTACCTCCACATTGAATGACTTCTGACAGAAATCTTTTAGAGAGCAGGGAAAGAGCTTGAATGTGTCTGCTGTGCTAATGCAGCTCAGCTGAACAGGCTGGGGCTCTGCTGAACAAAGCTGGACATTTCCTGTGAGCTGAGCCTGAAAACATTGAGGATCCACTCAATAGTGACCAATACAAAGGCCAGGGCTCTCTGACTGCAGCTCTTGCTTTGCAGACTCAGCCCCTGCAGTCCTCGGGGAGCGCGGCCTCGCTCGCTCCATCCTGCTCTGTAACAGTCACAGCAAACTCCCCAGGGAGCTGCACGCTCCAGCTGAACCAAACCCAGCTGGAAATCCCCCAGCACAGCAGCTGGAGTGATGGGAGAGCCCTCAGTGGGCTCTCAGAAGGCACGTTTCTAACTCAGCTCTGCAGGGAGCTGTGGCAGGAGCGGCAGCACATTTCTGCACCTGTATCCATCTGTAATTCCCACCTTGAGAACAGCAGCTGTGCCATGGATGTCCTGCTCAAACCCTGAATCAGAATGAACTGTGGCATTGCTGAACTATTCCAGGCACTGCTGATGAGCAGCTGATCTTTGGGCTTCTGCTTAAAAAGAGGTGGAGGGTTTTTTTTTGATGAATGGACTTCTGTGTACACAAACTACTGTAATTTTGATTTTGAATATTACCAAAAGCTCTGATTTTCTGGAGGCAGCCCAGCCACCTTATTAAACACATCCAAGGTAGACAGAACACACTGTCTCCCCTTCCATGCTCTACAAACGAGGCAGGTGGAAGCATAGGAGCAGAGACAAGAGAATTTCACTAGGAGCTTGAACAGTAATGCATGGAATTAACACTCAATTATAAACCAACAATCCCCTGTCCTCTGCATCCTTCTTCAGGGAATGCTTTGACACTGTTGTTTCTGTGCAATAAGAGGCATTTTTGGTGATACTCACAGTCCTGGCAGGTGGAAACACTTCCTTCCTTTTCAATTTATCTATAGCAGTGACACCTTTTTTTCCCTTTAAATATGTTATTCTCAGCCTCTCATTTGTGGAGGTGAGTTGTCATTATTAACTCCACTGTCTCAAGGACTGACAAAAAGAGCAATCTGGAACCCTAACAAGGGTCTAACCATGGTTTTATAATGTTGTCTCCTGGCACTTTGTGACAGGTTTCACACCTTTATTTCTCAGAGCACACTCACTGTATGCACTTCAGCAGGGGGTGTTCAACACTCTGTTAGTAACTCTTCCCGAGCATGTGAAGTTAAATTAAATCAATTAAGTTAAATTGAAGTTTGGAGAACAATAAAGCCACAGACATCCCTGAGCTGAGCTATTCAGCTTCCACCCAGGAGGTACCAATGGCACACACCTATTCCAGGGCTGCTGATACGCCCACTCAGCAGCCACCTCCACACACAACCAACCTTAACAAAACAGATCTCAACTCAGCAAGAGACTGAGTATTTACCACCAGACTGTTTTTTATACCCCTTCCAAAACAAAAGCATCCAGCTGTTTCCAGGGAAGAAGATGCCTAAAACATCCTCAGTGTCTAGGCTGGGCTTGCAAGGGGTCCTGTATTTGCACACACCTGTGCAGTGCTGACACACACAGTGAGGTGAGGAGTCCACACCTATTTCTACACAATTTCATGCTCCTCTGGGCAGCTTTGTGTCCACCTGTCTTGTGTCTAGCACAGAATGGTCTGTGTTGTAAGAGACCTTAAAGAATCATTCAGTTCCAACCCCCTTTTCATGGGTAGGGACACCTTCCCCTAGACCAGGCTGCTCAGAGCTGCACCCAACCTGGCCTGGAACACTTCCAGCAATGGGGTACTGACGTGTTCTGTGGGCAACCTTGGCCACAACATGTTTATAGCATGAAAACAATGGTATTCCAGGTATTTTAACATTCTTATTAAGAATGTTTCATTTGCCTCCTGAAGGCATCATCTAGAGTGCTGTGAATTCTACCTCACTCCCCGCACTGCTTCACAACACAGTGTGTTCAGCAAATCCCTGATGAAAAATTTAGAAGTAGTGATGCCAGCTTTCTCTTTTTTACTGTGATAAAATTAACATCTTGTCTATTTAGCCTGCATTAATAGTACTGGCAACCCAGAAACAGCACACCAGCATCCCTGTCACTGCCTTCTCTGGCAGTCTTTTTGGTTTATCTACAGGGTATCGGTCTCTCCCCATTTTGTTATGTTAGAGCCGGAACAAGAGCTCAAACTGCCCCAAAGCAGCTGCCAGAGCACAGAATGAGTGATCTGGAAAAGCTCTCTGAGACCATCGAGTCCAACCTGCGGCCGGTCCCCACGGTGTCACCCAGACCACGGCCCTGAGTG
>VZTB01009306.1:0-13100 GCA_013397245.1 Thryothorus ludovicianus
GCTCAAATTTCTCTATAACAACAGGGTCTGATTTTTAAACTACCAACCCAATCTCTACTTTTAATCTCTATTTTTAAACTACTACTCCAATCTAACCAGCTGTATAACTGGCTTAAAAACTTGGAAGCTTTTTTTCATTTTGAAGAGTTACAGAGTTAGACACCAGTTCTTCATACTGTTGTAAAAGCCTTTATGTCATGACTACTGAAAAGAATTCTTCTGAGTACACTTTAGACACAGGCATGGAAACAAAATACAGAAAGCAAGGGGTATTTTTTGGTTTGTTTTAATCCCTTGAACAAGAAATCACAGCCTGAGAGGAGAGGTCAAACTTGGTTTTTAAACCCTACATTCAATCTGGATGCAGCGTTACTGTCAATTGTGTTCATGACTGCCCTGTAATGGAATTTATGAAAGATTTTATAAGTCTTATATTTAAAAAGCCTACAAAAAACAAAACCAAAGCAAAAAAGAAAAATCCATATCACTTGTTCAGGTTCACTAACACACTTTCTAGATGACTACTCCACATGATCTTTTGTCTGTCTCCACTCCTCCCTGTCTGTTCAAATAGAACAGTGCCCACTCACAAATTGGACAGTCCCTATTGCAGAGATTGCAGATGCAGAACAAATGCTTGAAAACCGGGAAAAAGGTAGCCTACAGACTAATACTGCTTACCAATGAGATAAAGTTGCATTGCAGAAAGTACATTAAAAGGAAAAGCAACCTACACAAAACCCTCCAAGAAACTACTGTGGCTAACTTTGAAAACTATGTAGCTGAATTATAGCTGCAAAGAAGATAATCACCTCCTCAGTCATAGGTGCGAGTGCATTGGCAAGTCAGCAGGTAGTGGTAGCACCAAGTTATTAAGAGCTAAGGTTTGCTAGATGCATTATTCAAAGAATAAAAACTTTTTAGCAGGTCAGATAAGAGGGTGTATTATTTCCAGTCTACATATCAGTGCCCAAGTAAGTCCTGGCCAAGACTGCTTTATGCCTGCTAATATTCTTCCTGCCTCTGCTCATTTGATACTTAGGTGATAGGCTGCAAACACAACTAGATCTGAGACGCAACATTTCCTACATTTTTTACTACACCAAAGCCACAGGAAATGTAATTTGCCTGCACATCTACTCCCTCAAATATTGAGATCAATATTTTATTCAATTCTATTCCATTTGCTTGTCAATAATTGCAAAATAGCATATTCTTTTGTACTATAAGAAAATGAAGGGAAATAACAGGGACATACGGGGAAAATCAAGGCACACAGCGAAATGCCAGACATAGTAATGCTCCCCACTAACCTCATCCAAGAGTGAGCACCTGTAAAAAGTACATTTTCAGATTTCTTCTAGATGCTGCAGAAACAGACTCAGGGCAATACAAAAAGAAGCCATTCAGATGTATAACCAGGGTCAGGTCTTGACAGAAGTTCAACGAAAGATGTCTAGAAGAAAAGAGCAACTTTTGCTGATGGCTGAGGAGGTGGCAATGACCTATAGAACTGCTCCTCTGCCAGGATGGGAACCCAGAAGCAGCATTTGACTGTTTTATGACCACACTGTAACTTCATGTAAGTTGCTGAGACAGATACTGCTTAAATTTTAGGCTAGGTGGTAAAAATTTTAGGCTCAATCTAGTGACTGCACAGACAAAACCTATTTGTGTGGCCTACTGGAAAACTCAGCAGCTGTCACTGCTTCTCTTCCACAACAGCTTCAACTCTATGCCCTTTTGCCTTAAACTGCTATTAAAACAACTGGATAGAGAAAATAGTTTTAAATAGGGAAGAGTTATTAAATGCTAGATTTCTACTAGTGTAAGTCATTTAGTATTAATAACTTCACATTGTAATTTATTTACATGACAATAGTAGCTAGATATCCTCGTGCTGTGATAAGCAACAGGCTTCTGTGCCCTGAAGATTATAAAATCAAAACAGACAAAAGAGAAAAAAAAGAATAATAAATGGAGAGATTAAGTGAATGTCCAATGTTACAGAAGCCATTTGCCAAAGAGGATGAAGCTGAATCTAAGAATGTGGAGCCACACTGCAGCTGTGATTATTTTAGTATTCCTGAAGCAGACAGCCCTAAGGCAGCAGAGTAAAATGAAGGTGTATCATGGATTTAACTTCCATCTGAGGATAAGTCAAATCAACCATCAGAGCAGGATCTGATTCATCTGCAATCTGGAAGGTGGTCCCTCATCCATCACAGCACCACAGTGAAGGGTGAAAGCAGTAACTGACATCTTTGGTGGCATCACTTAATTTGAGCTTTTAAACTGACTTTGTCATGAATGCTACTGAGACAATAGAAAAGTAGATGAATGTCACGGCCATATTAACCTGGAGTGATGTTAATGTTTATTAACCTAAAAAGGTTTGGGGAGCATTAAGAAATAAAAACAGGCATGTGTCATACCAAGTATTTTTTCGTCCTGCCAAAGCCTCACTTTATTGTTTGCCACCATGACTGTCACTAAAATTGTTGTTTCTCTTTTTGTCACTGAATATCTAAACATTTTAAATATCCAATGAAATGAGGACACTTCTTTACTTACTTGATGACAAAGGTAAGACAGGACCAGGTGGTGCTGTTTATCTGCTTTTTTATTGTTGGAGTATTAGCAGATTATCAGTATCTCGAAAACCTATAACAAATTGATTTTGAAATTGGTTTCATTGATGCCCTTTTCACCTCATTTCTCTGGAGATTTGGAGTCCTAATGTCCTTTTGTCTTGGTCTGAAGACAGGAATGCCTGCTAGGAAAAGCAGGAGTCTTTCTCTTGCAGTGGAGAAAATAAACTTCCTCTCTCCAAATTGCTATACTTTTGGAATTAAAGGGGCTCCCAAGGAAAGAATTTAGTATAAGAATAACAGTTTTTTACTAACGAGTCTAACAAGATAAACAAAATAACAATAACTATAGTATTAGCACCAAAGAGAGTTAGGAAAAACCTTTCCGGGGGGGTGGGGAGGGAGAGGTGAGTGGAAGTACCGAGAGACGAGGTGAATCCAGAAGTCGGCAGCAGGTGTTGAAGCTGTAAGAAACGTCCCGGCAGGCAGAAGAAACGGCGTGGAGAAAATCCGGAGCGAAACCGAAGCAACTGTGAGTGCAGGGCGATGGGGCAGCAGATCCCGGCAGGCAGGGAGAGATACCAGGGTCTGAATTCCCGGTGGACCCAAGAAAGTCACTCCGAGTTCAGCTCCAGGTGAGGTCTGGTGAGATCTCCTCGGAGTCAAAGATGAACTCCTCAGTTCTTTCCAAGCCCCCAAGAGAGAGCTGTAGTCGGTGCCAACCCCCCTTGACAGTCACCCCTTTTGTCTCTTCCAAGTACTTTAAAGTGCCCATAAGCACCCAGCAATCGGCTTCGTAGCAACTCTTTTGGGAAAAAATTCTACAAGAAAACAACCCAACCCCCAACACCTTTGAATATCTTCCTCTGACCCTAGGGAGATTGAAGAGATACTAGGTTCACATGTAATACTCACTAAAAATGCAAGAAAACACTTTCTCTGTCGCGGCTCTTTTTTATCAGTCTCCTGGCTTGTTTATCATCTACTCAACAAGCTACATACCTAAATGTGATAGTGATCTTTCCTATAGTTACAGAACCATCCAAGAGCTGGTTATTGAATTATGTGCTGGAATCATCTGCTACTGAAATTCAATCACAAATGTAAATAGAACTTGTAGACAACGAATTCAACCAAATTCTTTCTCACATATTGTGAGCAATTGTATATTGTTTTTCTCTTTTATTAACTAAATCTTTAATCCATAGATACATCCAACTTTGAGTATTGTCTTCTAGATCAGAATAATACTAATGATTTTCTGTGTTGCCTTTCACATTTAATAATGCAGAACAGAAGATCACATCAGATCATTCAGACTTGAAAAAACTGTCTTAGCACATGAAGATACTAAAGTTCATACTGTGTACTCCTTCTGCAAGGGACACGGGATGAGCTCAACCCTGCAGTACTCCAAGTAGTTATGCCTGCACAAGAAAGCTTAGAATTGATCCAGTGTTGGTAAATCAGTCAAAAATCTTGGCTGATAAATCTGGGTTACTTACAGTACAAATGACAATAAAATCATGCCCTTCATTTAAAGCACAGTTTCTGAAAATGTGCCCGGTTTTGGACAGGACTTTAAACAGGTTTTTTTGCTTGTGGAGGAGGTAATGGCTTGTAGAAAATTAGTCACTTTTCTGCATCCACAGGAAATCAATTCTGCTGAGCTCCTTATCCTTGTATTGAAAGTGTTTGCCTATTTCTTTTTTTTTCCAGAAACACATATGCAAAAGAATCTCTGTATTACTGCAGAGAAAGATCTCTAGAATTAATCTATTTTATTTCATCTTCATCTTTTCACCACTTATTCACATCATCTCTCACTGTATTTCCACTATTGGAATAAATGTTTGACTCAAAAGGGGTAGGAAAATGTTCTTCAGGGTGGTTTGGCACTGGAAGTGGCTTGTCAGGGAAATGGTCACAACACCAGCCTGACAGAGCTCAAGAAGTGTTTGGACAACCTCTGAGGCACAGGGTGTAACTCTTGGGGTGTCCTGTGCAAGGACTCAATTGTCTTTGGGTCCTCCTTCGAATTTGGGATATTCTATGATTCCATGGTCCTAAGAAAGCTTCTGCCATTAACATCTTCACTTAACTAGCTTCTCCTGAAACCTACCTCTAGAAGATAGACTCCTACAAGTTATAGCCAATCCTATACTGATATTATTTAAAATCACATAGTTATGAATCACCTTAGGAAAAAAAACAGCAAAAACTAAAAAAACACATTCTTCTTCAGCCCAGACAGGCATTAATGACAAAAAACATATTAACAGCAAGTCAATAGCAATGACATATTCTTTTTCTTTGGTAATAGATTATATTTAAATCTAAATCACTCACTAACATAAATAAATTAATGAATAATAGATTAAGGAAGACTGATATTTTGCAAATTAAAATCCCTGCTACTGTTATCACCACATCAGTCAGGAACTGAGGCTTTTCAACTCAAATTGCCTGATCTGAGGTGAGTTTCCTGTTTCACTTTTACCAAAATTCTGAATGTATACAGAAAGTTAATTTCCTTTTTGAGAGATCAGCCATGTTATCATCTTAATCTAATTAAGAATATTGTCCTTAAAACAATATTGATTTTATACTAAAGCTTTCTGTTGTTTTACCAGTAGGCAGTGTTTTCCTTCTTTAACCTTGGTGACAGAGAACGTTGAATTCAACAAAAAAAAAAAGTTAAAGAGTATAGTCAAAGCAATTTTGACTCTTAAAAGAGAAAATTAATTAACCTGTGCTAACTGCTTTATCCAAAAAATACACATTCTCTCATAAAAGATTAAATTGTGTAATCTTTTTTTAATTCATAATGTTTCAGAGCCATTGGAAAACATTTCTGCCACATAGACAAGATATATTTAGTCTTTACTTCACCTTCAGATTATGGTTTGGCTCTTGTGCTCTTTTTCACTGTTAAATTTCATGATTGCTCTCAAAGGTAGGTGAAAACTAGTATTTACTCATCTGGTGCTATGTCCAGTTAAGAATATATTTCCTTTTTTCCTGAAGTGTACTTTTGCTTAGTTTTTCTAAAAAAGAGACAGGTTAAACCAGATTACCTCCCAGAAAAGAAACCCTTCAGTCAAACAAAGAACATGAAATTTGGAAAATTAAGGTTTGGAACATTTATAAACAGAAGCTCAAGTGCCTCTCCTGCAATAGTTTGAGGCAATGAGAGAAGTCGCTTCAGTGCAACAGCAGAACGGCCCTGGGGCTATTCCCCCTTCCATTTTCAAAAGTGCAGCAGACACTTGTCAGTGGAAAAGGAAAGGCTGGCACTAAGCTGAGAGCAGTTATTAATTCCAGATTTCAGCAAAAGCATTGCAAATACTTGTTCACAATCGTAAATAAGCCTGGATTTGAATCAATAGAGGAGAAAAAAAAGGTTTCTGGCCTACTAGCAGATTCAGTAATCAATGGTCCAGGCTGTGAATGCATTTTAAAAGATGATGACATTTTTACCGAGTGGTGTGCTGTCTTTCACTAGCCCCAAGACAAGCATGAAGAAGCCATAGCCCCATCCCAACCCCTCCAAGTTTCCAAAAGATATTGGGGAAAAGAGGTAGCAGTAAAGAGGGAAATAATATTTGGCTTGACTCAAACTGTGTATTTTAGCATTATTATAGAAACTAAGACAGAAGCTGTTTTCAGAAATATGTTTGCAAGATGTCCAATCTTGAGTCTGTTTTGTACATTTAAAACATGTCTACACTTTCAACTATACTCATAATAGACTGTAATAGCTGCACTTCTGCTGGTAATGGGAAAATTCCAATTATTTTTGTAATGTTTTCAATTCATCATGGTTACAATCCATATTTTTTTGCCAAAGCCTGTATGAATGATGGAGAAAATTGACAATTTTGCATTTACTATCATTGTGGTTGTTCTTTTCTTGGCAATATAAGAATTTACTGTAATAAGTAATAAAAGCGTGTTGTCTGTTTTTCTTCAGTACATTTTGGTAGACTCCTAGGTCCTCCTTGGAGAGGACCTAGAAAGCTACACCTGGCTGAACAAGTGTATATTACCTCTCCTTGCTGATACTGTACATTTTCCATGTATTAAAAAGTATGTTTTGAAGAGAATGTTTTTATATTTTTCTATCCCTGGTCACCGCTAGAAGTTACACAAAAAGCATCTCACCTGACCAGACCACACATCATCACGACACAAATAGGTGCCCAACCACAGCCACGTTGCTGGAATCAATGCTCAGGACTAAAAGAATGGCGCTGCCAGCTCAGTGATGCTGCACCTGGGTACAGGGACAAGAGTTGCAATTTTTAAGACCCTCTAGTAAACCAGTGGCTGGATATAGTCAGTACTCATCCTCAGTGGCTCCATACATACACAAGGACTTGGCTTGAGACAAGACAATTTTGAACATCATTTATCCTCTGAAGTTTGCTTTTTCATTCATTAAAAAAAAAATTAAAAATCCAAAGGCATATTCCTCTTAACGAGATTCTTGTCTGGAAACAGCAACAGATTTTGGCCCTGCTATTTAATTAGGATGGTTCATTATTGATTTATATTTAAAGTAAAATATCTTGTAAAGTCCAAACACACTGTTTCATGTTATTAACATTTTACTATGCTACAAATGGAAAGAAGTAGAAAATTTTCTAAAGGCATACCTGTTGCCTGGGCCTCCATATGTATGTTTATTTGTATGTTTACTATCAATAGCACTTACATCCTGAATGACTGGCTGAACCACCCAAGTTCCCCACTCTTGCAATACTAAAAGGAAGCCTTAAATTCTAAATCTATCATAGACAGTAACTTCTCTGATGCCCAGTATATTTTGCAGAGTTTACATAACTTGTCAGCCATTGATTATGAACAACAGGCTCAATTAATTCCTATGAGTTTTTGCTAAATGGTAGCTGAGTTATCACAAAAAAATCCAGAAAAATACAATAAACAGTCTGGACCCTCAGTGAACTCTACTTCTGCCTATCATTTCCAAAAGATAACCAGGCGGGCTTAAGCAGGCAATCCTTTCTTGAGAAAAGGATTGTAGGAGGAAAACAGCATCTGCAACATGTTCAGACCAACTGCTGTTTTGTGCCAAGAGTGACCACTGGGACCATTGACCACTGCAGCCCCTAAGTCAAATCATCTCACTCTTCCACATACCACTCTGCAAACTGGTGGGTAGGGATCTCTGCAGCACAGATCAGGCTGGGACAGGGCTGATGGCTGCTTGTGCCTGTCACTTATTCGGGTGAAGCTAAAGGCCTTTAGCTCTGGGCTGGGTCCCCATCCCCACAAGAAGAAGATCTGCCAGCACCCCATATGAGAAACCACCCATTGGTCCTAAAAAAAAAATGCATGTATGTGGGAAATAAATTGGCCATTGAACTTGGATTGGGATACCCATGAAAAGTGATACGAAGAAACATAAATTCCAAAATACTATGAAATGCACCAGCTTAGAAACAACTGAAAATATTTGCAAACAAGTGAAAAGTCACCAGTGCCTCACTAAACAAAAATGCATGGAGGAAGTAACATAGATTTCTAGACGTTATTTTATCATAGCATTTAAAGTTTTAATATACTGTTCCACTTTCCTAGAATAACAGTCTCATAGAGCCAATAACCTTCCCTGCTGATGGACAGTAGATCAGACATAACAGAATTACATTAATTCTTTCAAGAGTTCCCCTATCTACTCAGCCCTCACTTCAGTTTCTCCACTGGAAATAATTGCAAATGTTCTAGTGCCAATACACATACCTTAAAATTGTCAAAAGAAAATAAATTGTGCTGAAGTTCATTTTTAGAAAGATATTTTAAAGTTCTGTGAAGTCATTCCTTTAGTACTTCACTTCTTTACTTTTTGCTAAATCTTTGAAAAAGTTTTGTAACAAAATATGAGAAGAATCCCTCATATTCTAATATTTAACATTATTTTCATACATGTCTGTATTTCTAAGAAAGTTGTTGACTGACGAAATATGAAAAAATAAGAAACTTATATTTCAGTTTTAGCATCAATCTTTTCCATTTCATGGGCTGCTGCTGTTCTTTCTACCTTAAATATATTCCTGGGTAGACTTCTGGACCAGTGGTTATTGGATATTGTTTTCAAAATGACTGAAGTGCATGAAATCTCATTGACTTTTAGTTTTGCCCAACATGGCATGCCCTCTGAATAGTAAGTGGCAGATGTGTCTATTGTCCGCAGTAGGACTTAAAAAGCGTAAGTACTTTTTTGACAGGATTCATTTTCCCACCTAAAAACGTTCTGTCAGACAGAAATTGGCTGAATTGCTATAAAAAATCCTTCTTCTTGGATCATAACCATTAAAACAGGGCTTTTAGAAAGGTATCTGGAGGGCTTCTGGTATACTCTCCCACATTCAAGAAAGTTGATGCATCTTGCTTGGTGATGGATTCAGGAAGAATCCATAGCTTTAAACACCTTCCTGTGAAAAAGAGAATTAATCTGTTGAATGTACTGTAGTTTGAACATACAAGTCCACTCTACTTTTGGGGTTTTTCACATGAAAGTATTAAAATTTATTCTGAAATAATGGCTGATTCTATAAGAGATCCCTTACTGCTCACATAGCAAAGGCTTTGGCCTTTTTCACCAATCAAGAGCAAAAGGAACACAAGAAGTGATTTTTAAAATTTTCTTCAGCTGAAAAACAATTGGGACAATTATACAGGCACAGAAAAAAGAGGCCAAAGGAAGCAGCCGGGTGTGGTAGTTTCCCAAAATGTCCCAGGCAGAGGGCTGCAGTGGGGCTGCTCCTATTTCTGATGCTGGCAGCAGAGCAAACCTAACCTCATAAAAATTCCTGGTGCTCACTGGTACAAGCAGTAACTTGGTCATAATCACCAGCTTTATATTCATATTGAGATTTCCTATAAGGGTAGAAATCTGCTCAGGAAGTATCTGGTCTGTTTTATGCTCCTCAGCACGTAGTAATCAAGCCTATATAGTTAATGAATTTAGGTTGAAAACATAAATTTGTGTAACCATGTCATTTCACATTGCAAGCAGCCTGCCTCTGTTGCAGCTCTCAAATCTTGTGCACTAGCCTCTGTATTTAAGAGCCAGATCTCCAAGGAAAACAGTCCATCCTGTGCAAAGGCTTTAACAGCTGAGCACAAAGAAACATAATGGTACCCAGCAACTGCTCTCTCTAAAAATGTCTTCTTTGAAGTTGGATCTGCTAGTAAAGCTCCCTTTTAAGTTTGATGAGCAAACGCTGATTGCACCATGGAGACAGTTTCTACAAGCAACTACAAAGTAGTGAGAAAGCAGACAAAAGTCTGTAATATTCAGGAAACGCCTCCCTCTGCTAATCAGAGAAAGCAGAAAGATCAAATGTTTGCTCAGTGGGCAGCTGTTACTGGGTTTGCTTTTTAGTTCAGTTCAATAAATTGACTTGCTCACTTGTTACTAAAGCAGGTTATTGTTAATGGGCTTCTTTATCAACAGCACCTCTTGATAACATTTTAATTAAAATGAATATGTGTCTCATTTACTTTTTGGGGTCTAATATGTGACACTTCAGAACACTGACAATGTCAGATATAATTTTCTTCAATTAATTGGTGTGCAATTATTCTCAAATGGCTGGAAGGCATACAACCTTTTACTTTTGCTACATTTACCACTTTGATACTCAGTCCACCAGTAATGTCCATTAAAAAAGTCATGCCTTCCTTCTGAAAGGAGACACCAAGTTGAATTTGCAGATCAGACTTCTGTTTCTTACCATCATTCTCAACTCAGCATCAACACATTTTCAGCTGGCTCTGCCAGGTAGTCCTGTGTGCCCATGGCTCAAGAAGATGAAGGGATAATACCAGGAACCAAAGAATACATCCCTGCTCCTGACTTAGCCATGGAGGAGACTCACAGCCCCAACACAGACAGAAATACTTCTCGCCAAGGTTATGCTGGCAGGTTGGGAATACCATTGCCACGCATTGCAGGATAAACGTGAATTTGAGAGAAAGAAAATAAATAAAGATATAGTGCAAATCAAATGCAGTCAGACTCACTAATCTTTTCTATCCTACCAGGTCTAACAGGAGCTCCTGACACAGCCATCTCTGTGAGGCACTGGTACACAATCCTGAATATACTTACTTCATACTGCTGCATTTAGGAATAGGAAGTGATATCCTTCTTCTACATTTAGGAAACTAAAGTGCAGAAACTGGTTCAAAACACACAAAAAGGCTTTCAGGGCAAATGCAGCAAAAGGTCATGGGACTCCCATGTTCCCAGCTACCACATGAAACTTGCACTGTTGTATTTGCTCCTTGGGGGGTGGCTCTGCTAGCTCAGAAGCCCCCTTCAAATCAACACGGACACAAAGTTACTAGATCGGGAGGTGCTCTTTCTCCCTGGGAGCATGCCCACAGGTTTAAAAATGAACAGATCCTGAAGGAGGAGAAGGAGAATGGTGAGGGGGAAAGGCCACGATGAAAAAGAGAGTGAATCCCACCAGAGGAGGTTTTTTAAGCTCAGGGGGAGAGGGGATGGAGGAAGGGAACCAAAGCCAATGGGAAACAATTGATGGGATAGGTGAGGGGTGGAATTTAACTGGGGAGAGGGAGGGGAAACCATCTACTACAGCATCCAGAGGGGTGTACAGAACAAACCATGTGATACAGAAGCAGTGATACATTAGTGCAATACAACATCTTCCCCATTTTTGTTAAATCAAGTTAAAAGAAAGATGTTAGGTCTATTCTGATTGAGAATGTGAGTTTGTCCACCACTTAAGGCTTGTAGGCCACTTAGATTGTTTTTGGTCCACAAGTCTGTTGACTTCTGAGATAACAGAGATTAAACTGTTGAGGGTTTTTAAAATTAAACAATGTAGAACACTGAATGTCAATGCGATTAGAAAAAGAACAACAAAAATTAACAGAAGTGTTTTAACTATTGAAGTCCACCACCCTGAGTGTCCCCAGCCATTGAACAGTGTGCAGAACCAGTCATCGGATTCTTGCTTCTCTTATCTGATCAAGATTTTCATTTCTCAGAGAGCTGCATGGACGTTGCATGCCTGGGAGGTCAAATTCAGGCAACAAAGTCTGGCAAATTCTTGGCATTCATGCCTGTCTTAGTTTGAAGACAGGTATTCCTGCTAGGAAAAAAAATAAAAATTATAAAACAGGAATCTTTCTCCTGCAATGGAGGAAACAAACCTCCTCTCTCCAAATTGCTATATCTTTAGAATTAAAGAGGCTCTCAAGCAAAGAATTTGGTAAAGGAATAACAGTTTTTTTAACTAATGAGTCTAACAAGATGAACAAAATAACAATAACTTGAGTATTAATACCACACTGGGTTAGGAAACAGTCACAGGGTTTTCTCCGATGCACCTTTCCTGGCGGAGCAGGGGGAAGGAGGGGACGAGGAGTCCTGAGGGCCGAGGCGTGTCCGGAGCTCACAGCAGGAGTTGGAGCTGTAGAAGACGTCCCAGCAGGCAGAAGGGATGGCGTGGAGAAACCCAGAGCAAAGCCGAAGCAGTCGTGGGTGCAAAGCGATGGAACCACAGCTCCCGGCAGGGCAGGAAGAGACCAGGGTCAGAATTCCTGGCGGACTGACGACACTCGCTCCGAGTTCAACTCCAAGTGAGATCTCTCTCCAGTCAGAAAAAAACTGCACACCCCCCTCCTCCAAGCCCTTCCAAAAGGGAGGTGGGGTTGATCCCACCCTCTCTGGACTCTTTTGTCTCTTTCAAGTACCTTAAAGTATCCATAAGCAACCAGCAATCAGCTTCCTAGCCACTCTTCTGGGAAAAAATTCTACGAGAAAGTAACCCAACACCCAACAATGCCCATGCAGCAGGAGGAAGTCTATGGCTACATGATTTTGGAGTGTGGACTGCCTGGGAATCTCCTCGTCCTCTAGGAGGGAGCTGACGGTGGTAGATGTCAAGTTTGCTTGTTTGACTACTCAGCACTCCAGGTGGCCCAATTCACCTAGAGCTTTGGCTGCTGTGACCCATGGAAGGAACAGGGAAGCAGCAACTCCTTTTGACTTCACCCAATGAAAAATTTATGAATTTCAATTTGAGTCCAAATTGTCAGCACTTCTCTTTTGAATTTTGTTGGTCAAATTGTTTTTTCAAATCCAATCACCAGTCAAAGTTTAGTTTGGTGTCAACAGGGGCAGCTGCCCTATGGTACATGGCCCTCTTAGAAACTGAGACAGGATTCCAGCCCATGCCCAGTCTCCAGATTAGGGAGGTTTTGGGCATGTGAGTGGTATGGATTGTCTGCTGTAATATGGCTTAAAACATTCACCTCCACATTTTGGAGGTGAACTCGTCTTGATATGGTACTAGGTTGTTAAAGGTTTAGTGTTAGTTAATGGGGTGAAGATAAAATGAACACAGTATGGTGCTGGGGAGGAACCTAACAGCTCTAGTTCTTGGGGTTCTTGAGCTGCTTTGGGGCAAATGTGGTAGCCACTCTTCTATGAGGTCCTTAATCATTACT
>VZTB01009309.1:312-18818 GCA_013397245.1 Thryothorus ludovicianus
ACAAAAGGTTAAAAAAAAAAAGGTGTGTTTTTTCCCCAAAAAAAAAAAAAAAAAAAAAAGCAGTTTCTTAACAAGACCTAATGAAGACAAAAGGTCCACCTGCCACCTATTTTACCACTGGTTTTGACCAGAAAATTCTTTGTTCTTTTAGGTGAGAGATCAAAATGAAGCCAACCACTCTATGTTGCACCTTTCAGATGTATACTTCTGGAAGTGCGCCTCAACACAGACTTAGATGAAACTTTTGCATTGTTGTCCCCTTTGTTCAGGAAATAATTCTTTCCTCTCATCCACATGTCTCATCCACAGTTCAGGATCAGTCCCTGAGAAGTTGTATCTCAGTGCTGACATTAAGGATTAACCACACCTATCTCTTTGTAAGGCAAAGTCAGTATGTGCTGAGACAAAACTCATATACGAGGGGAGATCCCAGGGGAATCTAACCACTGTGGCCACTGGCCCTTTCTTCTCACTTGCAGGAAAGGTCTTCTCTGACTCCAGAGAGAATTCAATCCACAAGGACAAATCTTTCCATTCAAGTGGTCAGTACTCAAAGGAACGTATCTTCTTCCCATTCCTTCTCCATTTAAAAAGTTACTTGAAAAAGCATCTTTTCATTCAAAAACAGGCTCATGACATTGTTTCTGGCAAAATTTTTAACACGGTTTCTTTTCCTATTTGATCTACATTGCCTTTTATATCTTCAGAAGAAAGGACATCTGAAGTGAATACAGGAATGAACAGAAATGGATGAACAACTACTCAGGAAGTGGTTGTTAAAGTATGAAAGAAAAAGTGGTTTAGGTTTACTTCAGTCTAGGTAAAGAAAGTCATAAAGGCTTCTCTGAGGAAAAGACCAAAGGATCTAGATATTAAGACTGATTCAATGAGTGGTGTTACCTGTAGCTCAGAATGATGAAACTAGGTGCTTTTAAAAATATCTAGACTCAGCAGAGCTTGACTATTGGAAAGTAATACTGTTTAATTTTTAGAAGGGATAACAGAATTACTGGGTCTTTGATAGTAAGGAAAACACTTTCCTTTCTCCTGAATTGAAAAAAAACACATGTGAAGTGTGGCTCTGAAATCTTCTGGTGATCTTGACCATAATTTGCAAAGACTAGCACTGGCTAGCCAAAGATCGGAGAGGATATTCCAGCATTTCACGCAGAAAGATATTTATGCAGGTGTTGACCTTGGCACAAATGATGTAGGAATGATAATGCTAGATTTGGGCAACCTGAGCACAAATTGCTCCAGGATGCTTTCTGCAAAGGGAGGGATTGCAGCTCTGACACAAATAAAACCCCTCCTTCATCAAAGCACCACTGCTTTTGCCCCTAATGTAATCTGCTGCCTCTGGTAACAAGCAGTCTGTATCACAACCCCTCCTTTCCAAAGCCCATTTTACAGTATCTCCACCCACCGTCAACAATTTGGAGTTTCATGTATGTACAAGGCAGAGGGAATATTTGATTAACCTATGATTAACTAAAGTTGAATTGGAAAAGGACTTAAGCCAAATCAGATGCTTCTAAAGGAAACTGAAACAATCAACTACTATGTCTCCAATTAAACTTGTATTTTATTACAGAACATAGCTAGAGTTTTGAGTTTTAGATATCTTACTAGTTATAATAGGATTAATAATATAATTAATATAATGCTAGCAATAGGCTTAATAAAGCAACAAAAAAATTACAAAAACTTCACAAGACTGTAAGGTATGGAATAGCTAGAACTCTGATTTCATTATGGAGATAGTACTGAAAGTACTGAAAAAAAATTCATTTTAATTTTCAAAGCAAAGACACTCTAGCTAATCAAAGATTATGTAAGTGACTCTCAACATAAGCAAATCACAGAGACTTTTGTAATGAGTCCAAAATGGGACACAAATCCATTTTTAATATCATCCAGGAGTTATTACTGTGTGCTGTAGGTAGCTAACCCTCATTTCTCATTCAGTAATTGTTAGCAAAATGCTTCTGAGTTTTTAAGTGAAATTGATTTAAGTGGTTGGAAGAAGTTCTCACTTTGCAATCCTATTAATCTAATTATCCAGTTATCTTTTTGGTGATCTCCATAATCTGAAAAGCTGGGAATGGTATATACACTCTCTCTCAAAAAAAAAAAAATTTCAAAAGATTCAAAAGAAATATGAGAAAAAAAAAATTAAAAAATTGAATGAAAAAAATTTTGGGGTAATTAAACAGTTTGCAAAAGGCCTCCCAAACAAACAAACACAGCAAACAAACAAAAAACCAAAAAATCACCGCTCCAACAAAACCAAAACTCTAACACTGCAAAAAAAAAAAAAAAAAAGGGGGGGAGAAAATATATTAATTTAACTTCTACTTCCTAAATTTATTTTTAATAAAACTGTCCTTTTTTGGACAAAGTAGTAGCAAATATTACTTAAATCTTCCATCTGTTTTCTTTGACATGCTGGACATATGCTTTCATTTCTGCACATTTCTAGGCATTGCCTAGAATGGATAGCCTAGGGAAGTTTTGTATATGTTTCTTGCTCAAGCATCTAAAATAATTATCCTGAACCATAAGAGAATTTCCTGATTCTTTCAAGGCATTTCCTGACTACTGTTGCAAACCAAAACTGATAAATAACTAACAAAAACTAATATGGCACACAAATTGTACCACATCTTTGAATTTTTTGAATTAGAGTGCCACTCTTAAATCTTTGCATTTAAAGAATATAATATGCAGAAAAAGTCTTTTGTCCTGGGTGTAATACATAACTGAATCATATTCTGAATGTTACTAATGGAATGATGTAAGAAGTTGGCCTTGTGCCTTACACAACCCAAAATTATATGCAAATAATACTTTTATCTTTAAATACGCAGCCTGCATTTTAAGATACTTGATCAGTTTTTTGCTTCATGCTTGCTTTCAATAAGCTTAATAGTAGTATCCTATGTAGATCACAATTTCAAAATGTACCCTATTTTCAGGTTCTTGTCTTAGAAATGTTTTATGCATATCATCACTGTCACTCTTTCTTAGAATATCTAAATCTTTACTATGTTAACTTTATTGGTAACTTGATTTTTCAATGTATTAGTGCTTAAATTTAATGCACTGCATAAAGTTCCAAATTCTAAAGCTAATCAGCTGTTGCTTCACATGCTCAATTCAAAGTTGTTTGGTGAAGTACCTGACTGATTTTTCATAATTCATTTGAGGAAACAGAACTGACCAAACCCAAATACTTGACTAACAAAGATTATGATTTCAGGAACTGAAAGGGGCTGCACACATCTAAGATTAGATTATGCCACCGACTCACATACTTTCCTTGTCAAATTCAAGATGCATAAAATTTACCACCACACAGCAAGAAAAGAAGTCTTAATTTAGATCTACCTGCTTTGTATTCAGTAGTTTAACTTACTGAAAGGCAAACTTCCTAGATTGTCCTTCTTAGGTGTTTTGAACTTGTATTCTTATATTTGTTCATATTTTTCTGTTTAGTGGATTTCACAAATGATAAGAGAAGACATGAGACATTTGGGGATGGTACTCTTCATCAAAACAGTGAATTTAGGCTCTTCGGTATCCTTAAGATTAACTTGCTTTCATTTTATAAGATGCAAAAAATTCCCTTTCAAACCACATCAATTTCAATTAAAAAAAAATAAATCAGGAGCTGTGTATGAAATGTTTAGCTAGGTTTAATTTCCTTCCTGTGTGTGCTGATTTTTTACAGCTTAATGAAAAAATATGAAAAACAAGTAAAGGAAAAGAGGTGACCCAATTTCACCATTACTCCATGAACCAGAGAGATTTTGCTAGGTGACAATATGATCATTAAATGAGAGAGCTTTTATCCACAAGTATGAAAAAACTGTGTTATCTTATCCTATCACCTTGACAAATTCCATTTATATTACGTTTTCCTCAGGAACCAAAAAGAACACTCTATAGAAAAAACAACCAAAAAACCCCCCAAACGAAAAAAAAACAAACCCAAAACCCTAACCAAAGAGTTTATGGACCAGCTGCTTCTGTTTAAGCCCAACTGCTTTTGTATTGATGCAGCATAGCTTGGGCATGATGTCATCTGAAGGGCCAGCAGAATATACCCTAGATGATCTTAAAAATATGTAGGGAAGCCTCTTCTCTCTGAATGTGCTTGATTTCCACTGGTGGAGAAGGGAGTTGCTCACACACAGACTAAATGACCATAGTGGATAGAGAAATGTGTAGGTTCTACTAAAGAAACAGACAACAATTTTCTTAATATTTACTTGTTCTCACTACAACATAGCACATAGTTTTACAATTTAAAAATAGTAAAGAACAATCTAATGCTTCCTGTTTGCTTTTGCATGACCCTATGAAGATGGAAATAATTCCAGCCCTTTTTTACCTATCTCCATCCATTTATTCAACCACCCACCCATCTTTGCCCTCCTTCCTAGTTCTATGGTTTGATATGCATGCATGGATATATTTGTATTGTATATAATTTACTACACACTTAATAGAAGATTTTCTTATTTTAAATATTACAGGGAGAAGAAAATTAATGTAATGAGGGCTGTAGCTTATAAACAGAAATATAATACACATGTTCACAGGAATATAGAAAGTATAATGATATTTATTATCTAGCCAGTTGCTTAAGAGGATGGCACAATATATACCATTCTGAATGCCAAGGAACAATGAAAATCTTTAAGTGATAAATCTCTTTCAATATCATGGGAACACAATTGTCACTTGTCATTACTGTGCATCTCTCTATTTCTTCATATAGCCTAAACTGCCTGTTCTTCTATAATTCAATACATTTAATAATGCAGAAAATCAATTAATATTTACTGACCTGTCTCTGCTTCTCCGTGATGGGAACGCAGCATTACAGCCAGCCACTGTGCAGACATGCATCTCTTTTAAATGAACATTTCGGTAGTGAAGCTTCACACTGTAGGAACTCTTGAAACTTTTCTTGCAAACATAGCAGATCTTGGGGTCTGGGCTGGAGCACATTTCACCTTCTGGGGAGAACTTCTGAGGGCTACTGTAGTTGAATGTAGAAGCAAAACTTTCATGAAGAGCAGCCATACTGGCACTGCCTCCATTGTACAGTCCATATTGGCTCATATAGAACATATCATATGTAGGGTCTGTGTACTCTTCCTTCACCTTAATGACATCCTGGTTGGAAGAGTCATTGTGGTTTTCATCTGGTCGGTCGCTGTGCATCATAGATTTTTCACCAGGTTCGTGGAGGCGATCATCGCCTTCCAGGGATTCTTCACACAATTTGGGCTCTGATGACTCTGACTCATTTTCATAGTCTCTTTCATGCTCCTGGTCTTCTGATGTCATGCTGTCTGCCCTTCTTATGTCTGGTCTGGACATACATCTGCTTCTGTCACTTTTGGAAAAGTCTTTCACAGACAGGCCTGGGCTCATTTCCTCCTGAGAATGGCAGTGATTGTCATGACCAATGTCATTCACCATCGTACTCCTGTCATTCACCTCTTCATCTTCATCATCAAACTCATCAGCAGTGTCAATAACTTCCTTTTCAATTTTAACTGGCATGCTTGACTTTCTTGGCTTCTTCTTGGGAGCAAGGTCAGCATTGGGCTCTGGGGTGGGCATCAACACTGAAGGTACCGATGACTCTGAAGGAGGAGGGGGATGCTGCTCCATGCCACTCACCGCTGGTATTATGGGACTGGTTGGGAGTGAGGTTGGAGGACTCACCATCTCTCCAGGAGTAAGTAAATTTCTGTAAAAAGGAGGAACAGGTTGGACAGTCTTTAAAGCCGGGAAGACCAGCTGACTGGGAAGAGGGTTCTGTAGTACCGGGTCTAGAGGAGGAGTGGTAAACCCCATTGGTGGACGTCCAGGGCTTGTTAAAGTTAGGTTGGATTTTGTACTTGCTATGACAGGAGTGGCAGCACCTGATGTAGCACGAATTAGATCTTTGTCACGGTTATTCCTTAGCATAGGCATGTGGAGGCGGGGATTGGGGTTAGCACTGTGGCGATTGCGGCTTCTGAGAGAGCTGAAGACCATATTGCAGCCTTCAATAGTGCATCGATGCTTGATTTTCAGGTGCACAGCATTGTAGTGAATTTTAAGAGTACCTTTGTCGTAAAAAGTTTTGCCACATGCATTGCAAAACACTCTTCCTTTCCTGGAGGCTGACCCCATTCTCCTCATTCTGTGAATTCGAAATGAGCTTTTTGTGTGTTCTGTTTTTGATAAATCATTGACTGGCGTAGGTGTTTGAACAGGAGAGACACAGGCTGGCTCAGTTTTGGGCTCCACATTTGTGATGCTGGTCAAAGCATTCCTGCTGGATGCTTGCTCATTCTTGAAAGGAGTAGGGGAAACTTCAGATTCACTGCTCTCATTATATTCATTTTGGGTTGTAAGGCTTGGTTCACGGAGCCTCATTGCTGGCTGTTCCAGCAGGAGGCCATTTGGAGGCAGCCCCAGCAGTGGAGCAGAGACTGGATTTATGTACTGGAATGGAAGCAGGAATGCAAGGCTATTTGGGATGTTTTCAAAATGATGAATGCTGGAAGGGTTGCTATTCTCCAGGTGAGCAAGGAGACTTGGGCTCCTGGTGCGATTATTGCTTTCAATAAAAGTCCTTATATCTGAATCTGTCTTTGAAGATGGCACAGCCACAGCCTGCCCTTCTTTTTCTTGAATTGCCATCAGCTCCACGATAGATTTAGTTTCTCCAAACCTCAGGAACTGCTGAAGGGTAATGATCTCTTCTTCCCTGGACATGATGGCCCAGCGGTCCAGCACCTTGCCTGCAGCATCCTAGAGGCCATATCAAAGAAACAACAAAGACAAAACACAAAGAAAAGCTTATTGATTCTGCATAATTATTGAAAAAGGTGCTCTGCTGCCTGAACATGAAACACTAAGCTCAAAAAACAAGATGCAAACAGTGTTAATAGAACTTGACCAAACAATACAAACTTTTCATCCATGCAAATATTGTAATTGGAGTCACAGTTAGAAAACCAGATTGAGTTTAATAGTGTCAGAGTACACAAAATGTAGACCCAGGACTCTGTGATCTAAAATGCTTTCAATACTTTTTTTTCACAACAGTGATCTCCATAGAATGCTACTGTTTAGAATACATTAGTAAAACATGAAATGTTGCTATGCACTGTAATATACAAAAAATTGTACCTTAATCACTAGTAAATGATAATACTATTAAAAAAGAGCTAAATAAATGCATTTGATAATTTGCTCTTTAAATACAAGTAGATGCAAAACTGAAGCCATTTATAGGCCATTTCACAAGAAACTTTGATGCAAGGCAAAATGTCTTGAAAAGAGCGTATAACACTTATACCTTAATCCCTTTTTTTCCTGGACTATTACTGGCAATTGATTATAAGCTCACAATCCTGGTATGGTAAGACTTGAGAGATTACTTTTTTTGTAGCCTTGTTATAAATGACAGTTAAAAACATGTAAAAAGTAAGGATCTGATGGATGTAGATAGCATAAATGTGTAAAAATGTTGTCTCTTAACATTGCCTTCTGATAGCAAGGGAAAAATCCAGAGAGAATACACATCAGTAATCACTAGACTATCTGTTGTTAAATATACATTAAAAAGCATTTCACACTTTCATTTTTGCTAGTAAGCATGAGATTTGCCTGAAGGTAGGACTTAAAAATTCTGCAGTGTAATGTCAGGCAATCCATTCCAGCAAGTATTGATAAAAACATATTAAAATACTTATATAATGAACACATCATTTTATTGGCATCTTTCCTTTTGGGCAAATCCTGGACATAACATTAGTACAGTAAGTATAACCAACAAGAAATGTGGAAGGCCATCAAACAAGAATTATTCCAATGCTTCCTCATGTCTTAAACAGTTTGAAAGCCTAACAAGACACAAAACCATACTGCCTCTGATATTTTCGCATCTTGGATCTCAGGCTCAGAACCTTACCTGATGACTTTGGACTGCACACTACTGCAAAAAAACCCCATTAACTCTTGTTTGATTATGAAGTCTGAAAGTACCTCTTTTCCCCTCCAGCCCCTTGACTCCCTGGATTTATCTTTTTATTTATTAAATTAATTATTTTCACTCTTCAGACAATTGATTCTACTCTTCCCTCACACTCCCTAGAGTACCAAAAAATATAATTTTGCAATGTCAGATACTGAAGCATGTGTTTGATTGGGGTTGGTTTTATAATTTCAGTTTAGATATGTTCAGTTCAGTTCACCTCTCTGGGTATAAAGTTAATGCTGAAGATTAATTCCATGTATGTTTCAGTACCTTAGATACAACTACAAAATCTTGAGAAAGGCTCCGTAAATGTAAAATGTAAATGTGAACATTTACAAGCAAACCCTGAAAAGCAGTGAAACCCTCCACAGCAATTAACTTGGAAAATCTTACCCAGTTGACATAGATGGAAAACCCCAGAATCCATCCATGTATAGAAAATGTTCAGTCTTGTATTTATAGTGATGAAGGAAACATCATGATACAGATGCTGGTATTGGTTTGCAGCGTTAAGTATGGAAATGTGTTTACCTTTGAACATTCCCAAGCAAACTAGACATCTCTGATTTCTATGTTCTTACAGCTCTTGATTTAGCAAATTTTAGCAGGATTTTACAGGCAGTCAGTAGTATCTAACAGAAATCCTCCAGAACATCAAATATCACCCCCAACAAGAAAAATAAGTGAAACAAAACAAAACCTAAATGGGATGTAAAAAACACCAATGTCATAAAAAAAAAATAAAGGAAAATTTCGTATTTCAAAACTCCAATATTATATTTGTTTTTTTCTACCCAAATAACTTTAGCTACTCTCCCCTTGGATAAGATCTAAAGTTTCTTACATCTACTTCAGCAAATTTCAGCCAACGACAGCAGTTCAACATATGAGTGATTCCTATATGAAACTGCAAAACCAGATTTAGATCAGATTTGGATCTCCAGGCCTTCATATTTTTCCTCACCTATACATACACATTTCCTGTCCCAAATCAAAATATTGATTCCTTCAAACTGTAAGTCCCATAGTTTAAAGGTGGAAATAACTTTGTCTAATTCACACTGCTAACCTGCATTGAATTAGGATTCCTGTCTGTAGCCAGCTGCAGGCTGCTTTGTAATGTACTACTGCTGCATTTTATTTTGTTTTTGTTTTAATTTGTAAATAAAGCTTATTTTACAGAGGAGTGCTTTACAAAAAAACGATATATAAGTAATTAAAAGTTAATCTCAGCTAGCACAACAATAACTCACAAGAATAGTAGATAGAGATCCTGCAACAGACTCCCACATGTAAGGGGAAGGCAGTGTCACACAGTCCCTCCCTGATGGCAGCACAGCCAGCCACATGAGTTACTTCTTGAGACACCACCACCCTTTGCTTCAGTTTGTTTAAGGATTTACAATGAGGAGCACCAGACCTTAAGTCCCACTGATCAGAGAAACTGGCAGTCAAGGGTGTGATAGTCATGGGGTTAACCTCGCTGTCATAGGAAAAGCAGGGAAGCAGAAAGTCTTAAATAATCCTTGTCTACCCCTACTAGTTATATCAATCTTTTCCTTGTTAATTTTCAGCAAGAAGTTTTCTCGTCTTTTTCACCCAATAAAAGTAAAGAGAAATATGCAGATGCCTATATTCCATAAAACCCTCACTGCTTATGGATAGTGTCTAGCATATGCTTCAATATTTACACAGTGAAAGCTTTCCATAAATCATTGTAAGCATGTATTATGCAAAACTAGATAAAGAGTGAATAGGAATGTCATTTTTTGATAAAACTTAAAATTAACAAAAAATCTAACCATTATCCCACTTGAATTTAGCTATAACTAGCTAGGGATCTTTCTGTATATGGTAATACTTGATTAGAGGTTCAAGTCCTTTCTTACATGTAATCGATTTCTTGTTTCTTACAATCTCTCATGCTAAATTTTCTCCCTGAAGCCATTAAAGCATATCAACATTTAAATACTTCATGACAAAAGGTTCCAATTTATATTACTTTTTTCATCTCACAACTGATTAAGCCAAGCCTCCAGTGACAATGTGTACAAGGAAGTCAGTGAGTACAGAGATACAACTGCATGAAGACAGCTCTAAACCAGGCAGGAGACAAGTAAGCCCAATCTGTAAAGCATATACTGATGCTCTTCCTTCTTTGTCCAAACAGCCTTGCTTTGATTTTTATTTTAATAAATTTTATTTTGTTTTATTGTATTTATTTATTTATTAAATTTTATTTTACTCTGTGGATCTCTTCCTCACAATTTCAGATGGAGAAAATCTTTTAATCTTCAAAATATGTTAAATTTACCCCAAGGATCCAAAACATAACTCAAGACCTTTTCTAACTCTAGCCACACACTCAAGCCTATTATTTGAATAAACAGATCCACATAACACATACAACATTAGATCTATAAAGTAATGTCATGGTTTACCACCCAGACCCTACCTCCTGAATTTTGCTGACCATGCATTACGAAGAGAGGTGTGTGACAGGGTATGTTAGGCCACATCTTGCCTTAAACTTCTGGGTCAAAGGTAACACATGGTGGTATCAAGATGGTTATCTTGAATGACACAAACTGGCTACAACAGAGGATGGATACAAAGATCACTCTAATTTTTAGGAGCTTAACTGGGGAGGATTGCGAAGGTGAGTCTTTGTTTCCCAAGGGCCTTTAGCCTTTAAATCTTTCAATTCAGCTTTAAAGCCTCCCAATTTGAAACCTGCCTATTTAGAAAACCAAGGGCAGTCTACACAAGCATACACTGTAAGCATACACTGTAAACATACACTGTAAGCCTTGAACTTTTGTTATGAAATCAGTTGTTTAAATTCTCATTTTGTGTCAGAAGCTCCCATGACTCCTGTGACTGCATGACAGGCAGAAATTTTATATGTCTACATACAGAAAAATACGTTTGTGTACACATACAGCACTTACTTTTTGCAGTTCTATTCTATCTTACTGACTTCTTAGGATAGGAAAAATATATAAATATACACCTGACTGAATACACAGTGAGAGAGGCCTATACAAGGATGAGATTAATAGAAAGGTTAATACATAGTTAAATTGCTTCTTAAACTAGCTTTATATTCTGGGACACATTCAAGGATTATTTTCAGGCACTACTGTGATAACTTCTGAGAGCCACTCTAAGATATACAGAAAAAAAAAATCATTGCTAGGCTTCACATTTTAGTAGTTTGCATAAGTACCTAAACTGTGGCTTTTTGATGCATATCAATGAAGTTTCCTTGTTACAAAATATTGCACAGATATAAATTTGATTAAATAATTAGGCTAGCTCAGGGCTTACCACGAATTTTTCTTCTATAAGGTCTTCTTAAGGAGCTATGTATTTTCTAGCTGATCTCAAAGAAATATTTTGAATGCAGCTGTAACAGTTGAAAAGCAGACTGAAATATAGTAATTTGGTCATACTATAATTGCACAGGATGGTTTTAATCAGGATGTAGACAGAAAAAAATCAACATTTGTTTCTAATAAAGAAAAGCCTTCATAAGTTCCATGATTCAGGGTTTCTTGTTTTTGATTGGCTGAATTTCCCAGAAGCATCTCTTTGCTTCACAATTAAATTTCAATCTGTTACACTCTGGGTAGTCCTACTACTCCTGGGGTAAGAGTTACCAAAACTGTACAGCAGCACATCAACTCAACATTAGTACAGATGGGAATATGTGCAACATCTCTGACTCATTTGGGCTAACGGTCACCGATTTCAGTAGGACCAAAGTAAGCCCTCTATCTAGTTTTCCACAGAAATATAAATTCGCACATGCAATCAGATACTCATTTTCCTGACTGGAGGTTTTACCATGCTGAATCTCACTCACCTTTGCTTCTGTAAACATGAAGAAAAGATGTGCATACTTGCTCACTGTGATTTTACACGTGCAACTAGTATGAGATTTAACACACTAAGTCTGCAAAGGGACATGGTTGAAATGTTTTCCCCTCAGCTGTCACTTCTCATCCACCTTCAACCAGCCTCCCTTCACCAACAGAAACCATATGAAAAAATGCATGTTTAAGTGTCAGCAGTCCTTTCCTTGAGTTATACTGCTGCAGCCGGAACAAACAGTGCAGCACTACTGAGTTCTCAGTCAATAATGGAAATCTATCTTTTGACTTCACTGCAGCCTCCATTCTGCCAGAACTGATAGATATTCTTCCCTTCTGGCACCCCCTTTCTCACTTGCTTGCCTTGCCCCAAAGACACAGGGTAGGCATGATGTGCTACAGAAGAGAAGGTGGCTGTCTCTCCCCAAAGTATCACTGAGAATGACACTGGCAGTGTGCGTTCAAATGAAAAGTAGCATGAAGGAGATTTTATTCACTTAGATACATTCATACATACACACATATATATTTTCATGCTTATTTTGGTAAGGTTTGTAACAGTACTTGCCCTGGTTCCTCTTTCTTTGACACATCTCTTTATGCATTCAGCAGCAAAATGCTTTGTGTTTTGATCAAACGGACCCCCAAAGACCTTTGCAGACTTTACGAACTGATACTGTAGACACTGGGGCAAATTGGGCTGTGCTTTAGATCAAAAATAATTGCACCATAAACCTGGAGTAATTCTACAGACCATGCTGGAAAGTAATTTTGACCTAACTTAGCCCTGAAACATGATGTGGAGCCAAATCTGTGTGAATATATATTGGGGGTGTACCACCATGGTGGAGCACAGCAGCTGTGTAACAACACACAGGAGCACTGCTCAACAGTTTTGGAGTGAAAGTGAGGAACACCATGTCCTGCTGAAACTGCAGATGAAATATAAGGCAGTGGAATGCAATAACCACAGCAGAAACCTGGCCAGGACACTGCCGTTAACCACCCACACTCTCACTTAATGGCCTTCAGGGTCTTTATTGACCAAAAGTATGCAAGTCTTCTGTTTCCTATCTTATCCCAAAGATGCATGCCAGGAGTGCAGACCCCTCCCTGCACAAGCAACCTGCTGGGGTGCTGGTTCTGGATTAAGCTGTGTGGCATGGTATGAAAACAATGGATTCTGAACACATGACTCCTTTTGGGGACTGAACTTCCTCATAGTGTAACCCAATCGCAGCATGCCTTTTCATTTTTCTGGTTCATCAACCTTAAAATGCCCTTGAAATCATTGTCTTGAAAGAGGATGAGACTGTTATTTGCCAACTATAAAGCAGCCATGTGGATTCGGGGTAATGTCTCTAACTGATCTCAGAAAAGAAACAGTATTTTGAACTCTTTCCCCTCTTCATGAATGCATATTCACCTCTGCAACTCCAGTGAAACTATTAAGATGCAAAGGCACTAGTTTTAAATGCTTTGTCTGATTTTTCAAACATATTGTTTGACTTTTGATATAATATTCACTTTGTTATGGATGATGATGGACCAGATAATATGTATATATGTATAATTCACAAGACTATTTTTTTCCTGAGTAATACTGCACACAGTATTTTTATTTTTAAAATTATAATAGATCACTGTGGGGTTACAGTGTATTTAATCACAACAGCTTGAGCTTTATTTAATCATAGCAACTACATCAAGTCCCATTGTATGTGAGTGCCAGACAAGTTTTTTTCACAGCAGATGTCTGTCCATACTTAGAGGAAAAAAAATCTAAACATAACCAGAGTCTGATACTCATCTTGCATTTACTAGTTTTCACAGTGGTGTAACTGTTGTGGTTTAACCCCAGCTGGCCCACAGCACCACACAGCTGCTCGCTCACTATTCCCTCTGGCCCCAGTGGGTAGAAGAATTGGAGAGGAAAGGTAAACCTTTTGGGCTGAGACAAGAACAGTTTCATAATTCAAATAAAATAAAATATACTAATATTACTGGAAATGAAAAGGAGGCAGGAATAAAACCCAAGAGAAAGAAGTGATGCACAATACAATTTCTCACTGCCTGCTGACTGACACCCAGACTGTCCTCAAGCAGTGACTGCCCTTCCCAGCTTATATATTATAAATTGGGTGTGATGTTCAAGGGTATGGAATATAACTTTGGCCAGTTCAGGACACCTGTCCTGGCTGTGCTCCCTCACAGCTTCTTGTGCACCTGGTTGCTGGCAGTGCATGAGACACTGAGAAAGTTCTTGATTTAGGGTAAGCACTGCATAGCAACAACTAGAAATCACTGTTATTCAAAGGATTCTCATAAAAAATCCAAAGATTTAGTCTACTAAAACTAAGCTGTCTACTAAGAAGACAGTTAACTCCATCCCAGCCAAAGCCAGGACAAAAATACTATGATGTGCAAAATTTGATGATGAACAAAGTTTGCTTTGATTTACAACCATCATGTTGGTGACAAGACTTAAAAGGCAAAAGATGCCACTATTTGATAACAGAAGAACTCCTGTTAGCAAGGAAAAACTGACACTTTAAGCTTTAAGAAGATCCAAAGCAATATTTTAGCAGTTGTCATTTATTTTGAAATAACAGGGACACTTCCCAACTATTTGTCCTCCTCATTCCAAGAACTGCATACATTTTCAAATGCCAACATTTGAAAATTTACCATCCATTTTGGCTGAGATATCTAAAAGACTTTTGGAAATGAGAAATTAATGTGAGGTGAATATATACATTATGGTATCTGCTCACAAAAATATTTTTGATGCACACTGAAGGGGAAGCATTTGCTCTCAATGTTCCTGAAATGGTACAATATAATGAAATTTATTGAAATTGTTTATTTAAATTTCCTAAATGGCTTTCAAATTCATAACCTTAGACCGAAAGTAGAGAGAATATTTTGATGCCTTTGCTTCTCTATAACCTGCTACAGAGGAAAATTCATTGAAATATCAGAAGAAGTTTTGCCTGATTTGTGGGAAGTAACAGCATGTTTGTCCTTAGGCCAACATGGCTACTAGAGGTAATTAAATCACAAAGCACATGGCGTATGTGTGCAAAATTTAGAGTGCTATGACGTGCCATAGGCACTTTTCAGATAGCATGTAAACAGAAGCATGAACGTGGTAAGCTACTGAAATAATTTCAGCTTCAAAATAATTTTAGAACACAATTTTGCATGTGAGTGGGTTGGAAATAACCATCATGCATATAACAATAGCAATGATTGATTTTCATTCTCACTTTCAACAATTTTTGCATATATATTTGTTCATTTTGTTATAGTGCGTAAAAAAAATTGCTTTGATAATATCAGTCACCAAAAATCACTTGTGCTTTTACTTTTTGGTGTTAGTGCTGCAAAACTCACTGAGAAGTAATGTTATATTTTCTCTTGTTTTCTGTGCTCTGGTAGTTTCTCAGTAAGTGTAGCAAGCATTTTCTGAACATCAGTTTCACTAACACTGAAAGAATGACATATAATTTTTATGAGAAACAGGAAATATTCCAAAAAGAGCACTCATAAGGTATTGTATTTGCAATACACACAAGAGACACACAGCCTCTCTTCAGCCAGGACTTTTCCCCATGCTCTATGTGGTAATACAAACAAATAGTTTCTGATATCCTTGCTCTACTAACACAGACTGTACCAAATCTAACCAGTCAGGTCAAATCGAATTATCACATGGTCCTTCCCTCACTTTAAATTTCAACTGACTAAAGCCATAACTCTAACTGGAAAACATAACCAACAAAAGCTGAGTCTTTCCGGGCTTATAAGTAAAACTTCCAACCAAGCCAGTAAGAAATTTGCCTAACCAGGAGCATTGTAAGGAATTGACAAGCGGCCCAAGGCCATAAACACTGGAATGAAAGTGCCAATGAGTTATACTCATAAATTGAATTTCATTACATGCTTGGTTTTCTGATTGAACCCAAATTGTTTCTCAATAAGGGGATTCAGCTGTACTATATGCAAGATATATGAATGGCAGCAGAATCAGGAGATTGATTTCCATCTTTACTATTCATTAGGGGACTATGCATTATTACTTGCAATATATACTACAAGACCTTAATGAGGCTTTTTTTCTTTTATTGCTTACCGAAAAAATTTACACCAATAAAACACAGGTGTGTCATAGGTGGCAATGTGATGTAAAAGGGAGACAGCAGGGTGCAGAAGTGACACCAAAAAGGCAAAGGTCACTGGAATATAAAAGGGCATGAAGCGAGCTATCAGTTTGAACCTATTAGAGGCAGTGAAATGCAAAAGAAAGTGGGGAAATTATATTACAGTGTACAAAGTAATAATAACTGTGCCTTCATGTCTTAATACCCTCTTGTCCCAGCAGTCCTGACTTTCGAGGCAGCCCACTTCTCCACATTAACAGTAGTCATTTGGAGAGCAGCAAACGTGCCATTAGAAGCACTTTTACAAGTGTATATTCATCCACCAATTAGCTTAATGTGGCTGCTTTCTGCATATTTTCTATCCAGGCTTGCACAAATCTTATTAATATTTCCCCCTAGCGTTTTGACAGATTACCTTGTCATTATGCATCCTGGAGCCTTTTAAACAATATGGGTAAACTACTGTTTGCGAGGTTAATGACAATTATCCCCTAATTACTGCATAAGTCACTCAGTCCACTTTATCTCATAGGCAGGGTTCTGCTCTGTGTATCTGCCATTGTGTCACTGTAAATGAATCTTGTATAGCTATGTTTATCTGTCGTTGCCTTGTAAATTACACTGACAGAAGAATGAACAAATTACTGTGTATCATCACTTAAATACAGCTTCTGATAAAAAAAATATCCCACAAGCACAGCACTTGTATTTCACCCTGATCACAATTAGTAAACACATACTGAATGTTTTGGGAGATATAGTTAGACATGGATGGGACACTGGTGGAAGAAGGTTTTGAAGAGCTAAGTCTAAGGGCATTAAAACAGAAGAACCAGAGAAAGCTACACTACTAGTAATTTGATGATTACCTCCTGAGAACTCTTCTGTTAATTTAACAGTTGATAGATGAGCCAATGATATTTTCCAAACAATCTCATATTCAGTGCTGTGCTGAATCCCACAATTTCTCTTTCTATTGTTTCTGACCTCAGCCACACTGTATACTTTTTCAGCTGAAAAATCAAAATAAATTTGGGAGAGAAGTAGCATTCATAAAACTGCAGGCAATGCTAGTTTTATGCATTCATTTCAGAACAATATCTGCATCAGGAGAGGAATGGAGAATTAGCAAATACCAATTTTCTTGTATATTCCATTTGTCTGAGGCAACTTGAATGTCACAGTTAAGAGTACTCTACTGGTAGGACATCACTGTGACAGATATGTCCTGCTTTGAGAAAGGTTGACTTGTTATTGTGCTTGATTCCTTCTTTCGCCAAAAGCATCTCAAGGTCTTTGAAATGCCTACATAGTCAGTGCTCAGAGGCAAAATTAGCCTACAGTAAAGAACATTAAAATAACAGCTGGTTTAAAAAATATATTGTCTTGGGAAGGTACCCAATTCATAGTCCTAGGAGCCACAGTTCTTTGCAACCAGTACAACAGAGATGGTGCAGTTCTACTGTCTTGGAACAGTCCCTTCTTCAGTCAGAGAAAGCCCTTCTGAACTGGTTTTTATTGCTGGTAAACATGGTAATTGCATAGTATTAATAATGAGGTTATACAAAATACATTTTATCATATTTGGAGATACACTTTATGCACATATATAACACATTCACAAGTATCATAATGATACAGTTACATATTTAAAATTTATATGATTTTGTCTTATATTTTGTACTTCTCCTCATTTAGTAAACCTTCTCATTCTATATATGTACTAAAATGTATGTGCTAAATATATGTATCAGCTACTGACCAATGTGGTACAAAAAATCTGAAGTAAGGAAGACAACATGCAAAATGGAGCAGAATTATGATTCCTGAACGATAGCAATAGAAGACAGTTTAAGCTATTGTACAAGAAAAAGAAAAAGAAAATGTCAGAACTCTCCAAAATATGGCCATTATTTACTACAATTCAGGAGTAAATACCAACACTGAAAATCCTTTTTACCTATGTAAAGTGTAAATTTCTTTTGTTGGATCACGATAGTGTCACATCCAGAAAGCATGGGCAGACTGAAATGTAGCAAAATTACTGATATTATAGAAAATCACAGTGGTTTGAATAGACCACAGATGAGGGCAGCACCTTTGACCATGCTCTCAGTATAACTTGGAAGAAAAAGCTGTAGTGAAATGGTAAGAAAATGTAACAGCCATCACTACCAGGGACAACTGAAAGGACTGATCGATTTTGAGTAAGCACTACCTCAAGGGTTTTGGTCCCACTAGGATTGATCTTTGTGTCTGTCCTGTGCTCAGTCAATGCAACTTTCGGCAGGGTATCCACTGCAGAAATAAATGGAAGTGCTGTAGTAACCCTCCACCCTCCCTCCAGGTATATTATTTTCTCTCTATGCTGAAGGAAAAAAAATACCAAAACCATAATGTGGTAGATGGTAAAGT
>VZTB01009311.1:1229-18597 GCA_013397245.1 Thryothorus ludovicianus
GCTCGGCCCGGCCCAACCCGGCACTGCCCCGCTGCCGGGAGGGCTGCGGGGCTGAGGCTCACCTTCCCGTGTTCCGTTTGTGTATGTTTTTTAGTAATTGGCCAATGCGGTGTTTATCCTGATAATGTTTTCAGCTATAGAGGGGCGTTTTCAGGCCGTGTTCCTGGAAATGAAGCGCAGGATGGGTCGATAAGGTTTACACATGTGCTTCATGCATGCATCATCGGGAGATCAATATGATTGCGCTGGTATGGAGATTTGTATCACACCTGTTCTGTGATATCACTTAGAAACAGCTGCTGTTTCTTTCATTGCTTCCCCATTTTTTTTTTATTTTTCTTTTTTTAAATGCTAGATACTGGGTTTGTGAGTAAGAACACGTGTAGGGATATATTATGTAATCAGCAATGCTTTCTTCTTTCTCACTGTGTGCCACTCTTTATGACTCTCCCACCCTTTACTGCTTTGCCAACAATCATATTTAAATTACCAAAAAAACAATAGGGTCAATCTGACAGGCAGCATGAGAAAAGAGTGTTGTTTTCAGTCTGACAGGTTTCACAACTTCTTTCTACCAAGAAATGTATGCATTTTAATATAGGTTTTTGGATGTGAATCCAGTCTTTGCAGCTGGCCCTGATCTTGGAATAACAGTGCCTTTAAAAAAAACCCTTATATATTTGCATCTCAGACTTCGAGAAAGTTCCGATTTGGCTCTCAATTTACATATTTCTGTATCCTGCTACTAATATAGCTATATCTTACAGCAAACTCCATGATACAAAATATTAAGTGGCTGGCCTCTGTATAAAATAGCAGTGAAATACAGAGAAGGAGGAAAAATAATCTGCAGGTTACCTTGTCAATATGTGCTATTAACATACACACACACACAAACACACAGGTACATCCACACACATACATATATGTATATGTACATGGAATATTTACTTTGTGATAAGTCAGTATTCACTGTACTGGTATAACATTACTTTTTATGCCTTTCGCCCCACTCTGTTGCCTAACAGAAGAGTGGTTGCTTGTATCAGGAGTGGGCCAGCTTGGAACCCCCTCTTTAATAAGGAACATGTCCGCAATAAAATTTTTTGAGGTTGTGGATGGGACTCCGGGCCAAAACTGATTATTTGGAAGGGGTCTGGATTTTGATCAAATGAAAATGGGAAGACCTATCCTGGCAATCTAACATTCAAGGAAGCAGAAAAAGACTCGGACACCCTCCTGTGGTCCTGGATGTATGTATGCATCAGCCCATGCAGTTTCTCACACAACTCGCCTCTCCCACAGAGCAAGTACTCAAATAAAGGTAGAACGTCCTCTTCTGGTAAGAGAGAAGACTTGTTACCTTGCTTTGTTCCCATCTAATTGTACTGATTACCCCTAAAAGAGGAGCCTGTTTCTGGAAAACTACAATTTTATGCAGGGTCCTCTCATTTGCATGGCAGATACTAGATTTAAGGACTTTTCAGAGTACCATTGAATTGCTCCATTTGAAAAGCTTTCCCTCCATGTTTTTTTTAAAGTATGGGAGAAGTCCTTCAACAACCTTTTCTGTAGGAATTTCATATGCAGTTTCTCAGCAAAAAGTAGCATAAAAAAATTGTATTACAAAACTTAGTTTCTTGCTTTAACCATGACCTTTTGTGAAAAATAAGCAAACTAGTTCCTGATTAAACTAAACTTTAAAATATATGAACTGAATTCTGATATCAGGTATTGCCTGTATGTGCTATTACACTGAAATTATTCCTGTAGTCACACATCAGTGAGACTATTAAATACAGAACTTGCAATGCATGCTATTGGAGAGTATTATCCTTATCGGATGAATACAGGTATGGTGAACAGGTTTTTTTCTTTGTTAATTTGACCTAAGAGGTTATGTCTGTTGTCAGGTGGTGGGCAATGGACTGGATAAAGAGGTAGTAGGGATCTTACCTAGTAAATAACACTGGTAAAACTCTTCATTCTGGTTCATTCTGCCGGAAGGTCATGTAGACGTGTGTCATTCATGGTTTGGGTCAGATAAAATGGACATATGTGTGATATGAGCCAAACGGAGCTCTTCCTTACCTTCCTTTGGTGGTTCAGGAAGTAATAACAGAATGGTGTATCTCCCTACAGTTTGCAGGGTACCTACCTCTTACTGCAAGTCCAACCAGAACAAGCTATCTTGAGCAGTCCCAAGACATTTCCTTGTCTTGTGCTGGCAGTACCACTGACCACCACTGAGGAACTGCAGCAAGTCTTATTATTCAGTACCCATTGCAAACGGGATGTGGTGTGGCAAGATGAGGTTTAATGTGCGAGTGGAATGAAAACAGGTTATTAAAAAAGTTGCAAAATCCTTCTGGGTTATTGAAAACTTGGACAAAAGTGAGACATTCCAGTAGAAAATGGTATTGGAAAATAAGGAAACTCTTAAAAACATTAACTATCTGAGGAAGTGAAATAAGAAGTTACAAAGGAGACTACTGATCTATTGCTTTACTGATTTGTAGATGAGATGCTCCTCTGTATATTTTCAGACAATATTAAACTACTAGAAATATGCAACAGACCATGAAATTTCTCGGTCAGAATCCCTTGTTGGGATTACAATGTTTACAACAGCAACAGGAATTCTGACATAGATTCTAAATGAATTTTTGAAAAACTAAAAAAAATTTTCAAAAAGGAAAGAAAACATAATTATTGTGGGAAACCTGCTCTTCACAGTTCTTAGGATGATACTATTGTGAAGAAATGCCAGAAATACTGCACCAGTTGCTCTAGACAGCCCATTTCCACACAAAGACTTAAGAAGTGGCATGGTAGGAAGGAGCATGGAGATAGCAAAGCTATCAGGCAGAACAACCCCTGGAAGGACATTTCAACCTCTGGATGTCCTAAGTCATGTGTTAAGTGCAGAATAGCTCTTGCCCAGCTTCCTGACAGGCAAATTGCCTTTTCTGCTTCTACAACTCTGCCAAGTGAAGCTATGTCATTCTTGGTGACTTAACTTCAAATTTTTGAGTTGTAATTGTAGATGAGGAGCATAGTGCTTTAAGTTATAGCGAGGTTATTGTGCTTTTAAGGTCTGGAACATTTTGTGTGGCAGACTTCAAGGAACATGTTAGCTGGCAATCAGTTGCAGCTGAACCATGACTAGAGACTAAACCAAAGATAAACTGAGGACAGTCATAGTTTGTAAAAATTACTGTGAAAATTAAGTAAATTTTTGCCATTACTTTATGTTTCTTCTTGTTAGTTTGATTCTATTATAGTTAATGTGAAGGACATGTCTGATTATTTGTAAGTAAAGAGTCACAGAACTCTCTAATCTAAAAAAGGCTGTGTTCGACTGTAGATCCTGGATTGGAACTTAATGGAAAAAAAAATCACTATTAAGCATGGTGGACAAGCTGAATGTAGCAAGGCAAAAAGGGTGATAAATGGAAACTTCCAGATCAATGCATATATCTGGTGTTGTACTGGATCTTGTTTCTAGACTGGGTCAGTACTTGAGTGAGTCAAAGTTACAGCCTTGTTAGGGGCAGATCATTAACTTCTTGTTGTGAGGTTTATATTTACTTTATTGCCCATCTAAGAAGAGGTTCAATTTTAATGATTTACTTTCAGATATTACAGGAACCAAACGGATTTCAGACTGCTCCTTAGTCAGTGCCAGCTTACTGGGAGTTTTTAAAATTGTCCTACATGGTACCTGTTGATAAACTCGAAATGCCCTAAATGTCACTTTCTAGTACTGCCTTAAACATGCAGAGAAATGAATGAGATATCCGCAGAAATGATGATCTAAATGTGACTAACTGTGACAAAGAATTTTAGAGACGTTAAGCTCATGGCTAAGATAGAAACAAAATAAAGCTTTTATCCCAGTTGAGGTGAAGTGCTTTAGTTTTACGAGCAGAAAAGGAGTGTATTTCAGGATCTGGAGCATCATCACACATGTATCACGTCCCTTTACAGGTCATCAAAATTTTTGGGCCATTAAAAAGCATATTTTTGCTATCATAGAAACAACAGTGAATTTCCAAAATGATTTTTTAATAGTGGTTGAAACTATTGTTGTGCTATTGTGTGTATGTCTGCATGCACCTCTGTAGACTTGTCCTATGACAGTGCTAGATAGTGGTATCTGTAAAACATCTAAAGCCTAATTTTGAAGATTTTTATGGAATAAATGCAAATACTAGTTAGCAGTACCGAAAGGACGAAGACCCCATGGTAATTTAAAAATTGTTTTGGGACTTACTGCGTAAATTTCTTTGCAGAGGAGGCCTTGCATGGATCACTTAAGAGTTTGTTGGCTTCACAGTACGTACTGTGGGAATTATCTCCCTTCAGTAGCACTAAAATTGGATTATGTCCTCCTAAAACTCTGCTGAGAGGAGCATCTAGTGATCCCTGTGGCTCCTGTTCTGTTTACTAATGTGGTTATTTTGCTTGATCATGAGGTGACTTGAGTAGCCACAAGTCAGGGATAGAAAGATACATCTCCAGACTGCCAGTCCTTACAGTAACCATTCTCCCTGAATGTCTAGGAGAAGGGGTGCGTCTTCTGTACACCAGGTATCTAGTTTAATTGCAGGTTTGCAAGGCAGTCCAGAATGCATTGGTTTGAGCTTCTGCTTTCTTGCCTCTGCCCTTGCCAGTTCTCATGATCGACATAATCAACTCTGGTTTCCACTGGTCAGCAGTGGGAGGGATATTTGTGGGGCCTCAGGCTCTGAGAATGTGCTCATCCTTAACAGGTCTTGTTACTGTGCAAGGTTACTGTGGGAGCAAGAAGTGTTAACCATGGAGATCCTCTACATCTCAGATGAGAAGATTTGAGAGGTACAGGCAGGAAAAAGGCTTTAGCCATTTTTCCTTGTGTTATACCTATTCTGTGTAATTCCAGCTACTGCTCCAGAAGTGCATGGTAACATACCTGGTAGCTTTGTACAAATAACATGGGTACACTTGGACTTGACAAATGACATTAAGCATCTTTGCTCAGGTTGCATAGAGATAGCCTGTGGAACAGCAGGGATAAGCCCCAAATCTTAACTAAATCTGTCACCACTGGCCATTCTTTCTTGCTGCTGTGTTACCTTATCTCATTTATGCATGCAAAAATCCTTGGATTGGCCCCATGTTTTGACACGTGAAATAACAAAGAAAAGCTGATTATTAAAAGAAAAGTTTTCTTAATGCCTCATAAAATGCTGAGGATTTAGTCTATATTAGGTGTTTTCTTTTTTATTTATGTCTGTTACATTTCCCATTTATTCATTCACTTTTTTCTTTTTTTGAAGACAAATTATGAGGTTTAGTCATGACGTTTTCCCTACTTTCTTTCATTATAGGCAGTAGAAGGTGACAGTCCAAGTATTCCTTGTTCATAGCATCTTAGTTCCACCCTAATTTTACAATCTTGAAAGTCCCTATTTCCAAGACAAAACTCAGTCTGTTTCTAGTTCTTCACTTGCTGACCATGTGCTGCAGAGCTTCTGGAAATTTCTGAGCATCCTCATGGTATTCAAAAGGAAGATGAAGTTCTGTGGTGGTAATGGTAAGAAGGCAGCACAGTATCCTTTCCAGCTTTATCTATGAAGGCCATGTCTCCAAATGGAAAAATTCGCAATATTTTTCTTGCAGAGCACCCAAATGCCTTTTCTCCTGAATGATAAAATGGTGCTATTTGCCATGTAGGGTCATAACCAGCAAATCTGGGAGGCTTGGCAGGTTCCTGCTTCTCTGTAATGATGACTGTGTTGGTTAAATAGAGGATGCCTTAGGCCCTAGCCTCTGACCAGAGGTTCTCACGAGTCTTTTTTTCTCATAGTGGCTGACCTCAGTGAGCTGCAGTATTGCCAAGGTCAAGTGTTCTAAATGCACTAAGGCTTGATTCAAACAAATCAGCTTGGATAAGTAGTTTTATGTTCAGTTATCTTTCTTTCCTACTTTCTGGTTTCTGAGATGGCAGTGCAGAGCAATGACATTTCCAAGTGAATTTTTGAAAATTAAAGTGGAGACTTTAATGTGATTTCAGGATTTCAGTGTCTAGCATTTTGAGAACATCTATGTCTTTGACAGGAACACTAGATTTTCCAACCAGGAAATTTAGGCCTGCAAGGTGTGAGACTGTACTGTCCCTAAAAGGTTTGAAAGCACAATAGCAAAAGCAGCCTACTTTGTGGAAATGTGATTGTCAGAGAGAGACACTTTTCTTCATGTTCATTTACAAAAACTTGAGAGCTTTTGATGGAGGAGCAGGGGAGAGAGAAGGGAAGGGATAGAATGGGGTAAATAATTAGAACTTCTGGAGAGGACTGAAAAATAAAGAATCAAATTAAATGTGTTTAATTTGGTGTTCATGGTATTTTTAGCAGAGAAAATAAATTAGAAGGGTTCTTAGCAGCAAACACATATAAGGCAGGTTTTGACTAACAATTGAAAATCTGAAAGTGTAGTATTTTAAAACAATGTTTACTACTCCAAACTGATTTATAGCTACAAATAATTCACAAAATAAGAGAGACCTCTTGAGGACTAAGAATGAATTCCAATAGCTTGGTTCTTCTCAGATGTCTTTGATGCATGTGTGTTTTATCTATTGATAAAATTAAAAGGAAAGAGAATAAAGAAAAACATTCCTGAGAAGGCCCAAGTCAAAATTAATTTTGCATCCGTTAAGTGGAAAGTCTATACCCCAGTTAGTGCTTTACTCACAAAATTTTGAAGCATGCTTTAGCAGCTTGCTACCAGTAAAACACAAATCCTTAAAAGAATTCATTCTGAAGTATCTCAAAGATGAAGCCATAACAAATCTAGACAGTGAGAGAGTAATTTAGGCATCAAACTCTGTATGGTATTTGACTCAAACCACAATATCCCAAAATTCAATAGTGCAAGTGAAGTAACTGACTCTTTTGAGGAAAATAACAGCATACCAGCAGTGTAACTTGCTGTGTCTGGAACCACTTAAAAAGAAATAAATATGCTATTTTTATCCTTTCTTGTTTAAAGATACACATCACTTTTAAGATCTTCCATAAGCCTCCTAAAAACTTTGTTCTGTCCTGCATCAGGACATTAGCAGGTAATTCTTGTCTCATTCTAAGATATTGTAGGAGTACAGGATGAGGGTTTTGATTCTATCAAACTCACTAAAAAAGAAAAAAAAAGAAAAAAGAAAAAAAAAGAAAACAGAAAATCTCTAAAATGTACTTGGAGCTTCATTCTAGACGAGTTTCAACCCCAAATTAAAAAAAAGTAACAGCTTGGCACATAGATGAATGATAACAGATAAATTATGCCTGAATGTAGGGAGAGAAGCTAGGTAGCTGGGATTTATTTGCAATTACTTTTCCATCTTTTTAGTTCTAATATTTTATTTAAAGTCATAGAATGTTTGTGATTCAATTACAGCAATGTTCTTTCAGATGCAGAAACAAGATTATCTTCAAATCTAATCTATCTTTTTGAAACATTCTGTTTAGACAAGATGCACCTGAAGAGGTGATGCATGTTACAAAACCAGGATCCATCACTTTCTCATTTACATGGTTACTATACCTGGCCATATATTTAAGTCACACTTTTCTACATATATTCAACATTATATGTTGTAAATACACTTTCTCTTATATGTCTCTTCTATTTATCAGAGTAGAAGAGACATCATTCAGCACTTTCTTTTGTTTTAATATCTTAGAATCAGTCAATTTTTTGTGTTCCATACACAACAAATTCAGACTGATAGAGATTTGTAGGGGGAGATTTGAAGGCTCAGAGACACAGACAGATAAAAGGATAAGGTTTAGGGGTTTCATACTTCTTAAATTGCTCCTGCAAGAAAAAATACTGATGTACCAGGAGACTGCACCCCTGTATTTGGAGAAGGACAGTTAGCACTGCAATGAGGCAAAGCACACTGCCTGTTTCTGCTGCTGCTCAGGCTTGTCCTTTTGGCATAACCCTCTAGTGGAACTGGTTGGGATTTCAGTCACTTGTGGAAATGCCTCCAGTGTTCCCTGAGCACCATGCCACCAGGGATGCTGTCCCCTGATACCACTCTGCTAGCATTTGAGCTCTGGCACCCTGAAAGTCTTTCCAGAAAGAAGATGCTCAATATACAGCAGTCCAGTTCTGCTGTGTCCCTTGAGGAGCATTCCCATCAAGTTCATGGGAACTCCAGGTCTATCATGCATGCTGCCCCCTCCCAGGTCCTGCCTCAGCCCAGTTAGCTCATGTCACACTACAGGTGGTTGGTCTGCATTCCCTCAGGAAGCCTCACCAGCTTTGCTGTTGATTTCTGAGATTTGATGGCCATTTTGCTTTTGTGGAGACAGCAGAAAACAGCAAATTTTCATTCAACTGAATTCCTTGTAAATAAGTAAATAAAATCACCTGCAGATGTCCCAAGAAAAAGGAAAAATGGAAATTTTAGAGGATTTTTTTAGGGAGATGTTTGGCAGGGAATTTTCCTGATAATTCAGATTATCATTAGATACTTATTTTGATTCCCTTCTCCATGAGTTTTGCTGAATCACATTTTCACCCTATGATGACACCTTGCATTGCTCATGAAGTGCCTTCCTTTCCCCAGGTATCTGCTGTAAGGAAACCTGGAATTTGATGTCCACAGATGAGTTACTTTTCAGGATATAATTGTTACCTCTGGCTGGACATGTTTGCTACTACCAGAGTTAAAGGATTTATTCATCCCACTAGAAATAGCTGGGAAACAAAGAAAGGGGTTTTATTTCTCCCGGGCCTCAGGCAGTTAATTATTTTGCAAGAAAACCTTCAGAAACCCACTGCTAAGCAATAGCGTGTTGGATATAAATGGGCTAACACTGTACACATAATGTCAATTTGCAAAGAAGACAGATGGATATGGGGTTAAAATAGAACATAACAGTTGGAAAATCCCTACTGGTCTTTCTTGTGTCATTCTAAGAAAGTAGTTTAATTTGTTTTGTTCTAGGTCACTGTAAATTTACAGTAATGATAATACACCTTCATGTCGTAATTGCAGTGTAATTATGAATTAAATATTTGGTCCTGGGCTATTTTGAAGCATTGCTATCTAGTACAGAATGTGCACAATGTAGCTGCAGGGAAAATGTCATCACTGATACTGGGACTGTCTGTGTGATAACCCAGAGGAGGGAGGAGATACCTGTGTGCTGTGCTGGTGGTGGAAAGGGAGAGGAGGAACATGCTGTCTCATCCCAGGGCCATCCAGTCCTGGCAGCCCATGCTCAAAGACTGCACAAACAGCTTTTGCTTCATGACTGTTTTCCTCAGCTACTTGCTGACAGTGGGGCAGAAGGGAATTGGAAAAGTATGAGTACCTTTGTAGGGGAGGGTGCAAACCAGGTAGGTGGGGTATGCAGTAGCTTTTCTTTTCGGTCCTGAAGTCAGGATAGAGTGTGGCTGTAGAAGAAGCTGCACCTCTGCTGTTGATACTTTTTCTCCTGGGCATATCAGTGCTAGATTGTTCTAAAAACAATATTTGTTTTCTATCCCAAGCTGCTGATGCCCACAGCTCTTTTCCCTCTCCCAGTGAGATACTCATTCCAAGGTTGTTCAGGTTTTTGCTTCTCAGTCTAACTTTTAAGTCAGGATTTTTAGATTTCAAGGAATTGTTGCAAGGTAGCTATGCAATTTCTTCTTATCATTCAGGAATGTAGAATGATGGGCTTGGAGTACCTATGCTGTCATCTGTAGAGGTGTAACAATGCAGCTTCTGGCCTAAGTCACCCATTTCACAGGTGGGTCAGCAATCAAGAAAATGCAAGAGACTTGGTCAATGAACAGACTTTGCAGATGCAATGCACAGCCAGAAATGACAGACATAATTAACATTTCAGCATGACCTAGACACCTATATATTTCATAGTGCAGAACTTGTAAAGGGCCTTGTGGAAGCACAATCGGCTGATTCCCAATAAAACTACAAATGCTGTGGAAACTTTCTACTCTTTCTGCTGCTGGTTCTGTGTTGAAATGGGTTGAGTGCTACATAATAAGCTTCCAGCTTGGATCCAGATTTGAATTGAAATGAGTTGTTTATGTTGCTCTGTTTCAAGGAGTACTTTTCTTTCCTATACAAACTAGTGGAGAAAAACTACTACAATCTGAACTTCTCTGTGCTTTCCAGACCATCCCGTATAATCTGTCTGATACTTTTAATAATGACTCTTTGTGATATTTATAAACATCCTAGGAGACTCCACTTCCTGATTACTTACATGATAATTATCCAAAAACAAACCACCTAGGTCTAGTACAGGGCCAAGATGCAGAATGCCAGCTGACTACACTAGAGTCAAAAAGCAGTGACTCATTTACAGGCCTGTTCTCCACAGTCATTAATAAACCAAAGGAAAAAAAAATATCAAGGAAATAGTGGTTGAATGGATTTTCATAATCCTTTCTATGTAAAGTGACATGGAATACATTAAACCCAGAAATAGTGGAGGGGATGTGATATTTTCCTGTACTGAATCATATTTGAGAAGAACCAGGGCATCTTGACTGCATTATCAGATTTCTTTTTATGTATGAACAACTCTGCTTCATCTTACCGGATTTCATCTGAAGAGCTCAAGAGAGCAACATGCATTATGCTTCAAAGTTAATGAGAATACCCTTAAATAGTGGTGAGAGCCACTTCAAAACACTACAGAATAATTTTACAGGATAGGTAAAACATGACTGTCTTCCTCAGACTAGTTGTATAAATAAAGTTTGTGGGACTATTCATGGGAGTAGAGTGAGAAATATTTGACCCATGATCTTACATATCAAATATCTTTATGTATTATTAGCAATCTATAAAGCTGAACATGAAAATGGGACTTGTTAATGCCAAACTTATGTCATGTGGAACAGGAAGAGAAAGAACAGAGTCTTTCCTATATGGTTTGACAAGACTTTTTCCAATACACTTGTAAGTGTCCCATAGCCATAGGTGCAGATTATAAATTAAGTTGGAGACAGGTGTTTCCGTGGCTGCAGGGAAACTTGTGCCAACATGTATTTGCAAACTGTGTCCACAATATCCACACTAAAAGTATACACCACTGCTTGCAATAGACAGCAAATGAAAGCAAACTTTTGATGCTGGAATAAATTTTATATTCACTGGAACTAAAACTGGAATCATAAATACTATAGCTGGATGATTGTATTTGATCATTGCCACCATTAGTGGCATTATCAGACATTCTGCTTCTAATAGTCCTGTTTCAATATGTAAAAGCATAAAAGGTAGCATTTTTTCTCCCCTGTCTTTTTGTTCCTCTGTCTTTCATATACATGAAGATAAAGGTTAAAAGAAGGGGAAAAAATTCCGGTTCTTTGACTGGGACCCAGAAATTATGGTTCTGACTGGTCTGGTGTCTGCAGTAGAATATCTCTGACAGCGATCAGCTCTATCAGAAGTTTCTAAAAGGGATCAAGAGGCCCCAGAGCAGACAAATATGGAATAATGTGACTGCAGAGAAGATGGTTCATGGTTCATTGGGGTAGTCAGTCGGTGATGAGCCTTGTGTCTGAATGCTCTCACTCTGTTTTACAGAGGGGTCTGTCTGCCACTTGTAACTGTGGTGGCTTTGACTTGTCAAAGCGACTAAGCCTTTTGAATCCTCCTAAATTCTTTACCTCATTTTCTACCTTGTAGTAATGAGTTTAACACTTAAATAAGCAGGTCTTTTCATCACTCCTAAAAATAACTCCTATTTTTGGTGGAAATGTGAATTAGAAACATGTAATCTGGGACCGCTGCCATTTCGATTCTTATCTCTGATCATTTCCAGCACTGACTTCTCCAGAAAGGAGTGTGGAGAAAGCTATGATGTATGGCACAAAATGTTTGGAGTATTAGCTGGAAACATTTGGGGGTCTGTGCTTCAGTGATGCTTGTTTGTCACTGTGAGTTACCCAGTGTGGCTGAGTGCCAAGGAAGGGTGGTGCTGATGGAGGGGGAAAATGGGGATCTTCAGCCCTGCTTTCTGCACCAGCAGCCAGGGACTGCAGCCTCTGAAGTGCTCCAGTATCAAGGGAAAAAGTCCATTCCAGAGACAGCAGTGCTGTCCTCCTTGCCCAGTCATGTCAGAGTGGTGTCTGAAGCTGGCAGGAGGCTGGGCTGCAGCAGGGTTGGGTGAGCCACCTGTGGGAGGGCAACTTGCTCACATATCTCTTGCCTTCCTGAGCAAGCAGAGGTTGCCTCCCAGGGATTCATGAGCCCCTGAGAAGCCATCCTTAGGGCTGTCTTATAGGAGTATTTCCTTATGAAATGGGTTGCCTTTTAAATGTAATGGTCTCCTTGTTGTTTTATGAGGACAAAGGGTAAATAAAATTGTTTTTATTTATTATGGAATTGCCTAGTGACCATCTGTGAGCCTCATTATGGCAGCCATGGTTCAAATTTAGTGTAATAGATATCTCCTACTGCTCATATTGCAACATCTAAACAGACCAGACAGATGAAGGGTAAGAAAAGTGGCAGAAAATGCAAGTAAATGGGAGTATTCCGTTTACACCCTTAATAACATTTTATTTTATGATGTATGCTTGCACTGTGACTTTTATTTATTTCCAGGCTAAATAAGCCTAACGTTTTAAGTCTATAGAATCGTCTCATGGCTGTAACATTCTTATCAGTTGTCTCCAACCACTTTCTATTTCTGTTAAATGCTTCATTAGATGGAGTAAACAGAACAAAACATAATATGCAATATGAAGGCATACCACTTATTTGTATAAAAACAGTCAGATATTTTCAGTAATATTCCTTATTACTTGCTGACCAAAGCAGTTGGAACAGATGTTCCCCCTGAGCTATACACAATGACATCTAGCTGTTTTTCTTGAGTGTATGAGCAATGCAGAAGTGGTTCAAATTATGCTTGCCATTGTGTATTGCTTCCTGAATTAGTGTAGTAATTTTATTTATTGTCTGCTCATGATCTGTGAAAAAACCTCACTTTTTCCACAATGCTCCATGTTAGTAGGGATGGTGGAAGGCTTCCCCTCTCCAAGACTGCAAAAATGGTGCCTTTTAAATGAATATTTTATNTAAAATTATTTTGTTGTTATAAAATTATTATTAAAACTTTCTTTACTGCATTTTTTGGACATGTAGAAGTTTCCAATAGCTAGGAATGGCTATAGAGAGCCAAGACTTGGGCAGTTGTGTAATTAGTACATACTCCTCAACTTTCAAAAGACAAGCTTATCTACAGGCTGCCATTCTGAGTGAAAAGAACATGGGATTGGTAGCTGACTTCTGATTCCTGTTCCCTCTTCTGGATCTTTGCCTGGGGCATCATTGGCCACACTTTCCGTGGTGATTGCTAAGGGTGACTTTCTTCTAGCCCTTTTTAAGCAGGCATTTTGGGCTGTAGAAATGTAATACTCCAGCCAGCAGTTCCTGAAGCTTATACAATCATAGCATAGTGTTCATAAGATAAAAACAAAGCCAAATGCATTCAGTCCTGAGGCATTTGTCACTATGTACAGATGTGATTTAAACATACCTTCACCAACCCCCAAATGATGCATCAAATCAATAGCTCACATGTGCTTGTGGGACAGTTGATCTGCAAAGATCAAGAATACAGTGTAGCACATACATCATTTGTTGTCACAATATCTGCACTTTAATTTTTTGAAAAGAATTTTGATTATGGAAATGGTTTATCAAGAAAATGAGTATTGTTGTGGTGTGTCTTATGCCTCTTTGTCGAGTAACAGAATCACAAGTTGGCTTCTGCACCTGCACATACCCTTTATTTTATGTTTTGAGGCACAATGAAAAGAAACAATGCTGCAGTGTCCCATATTGAGAGGCATGGAGCTGGCTTCAAGGCAGTACAGACCTGTATGAAATGGGAAAGTTTGAGGGCTTTGTGAACTTTTATAGAGGATCAGAAGAAAGCTGTTTGGCACAGGTGTTTCTGTAATTGTGATACATTGGAAAATTTCAGCATGTTCAAGGGCACTTATGCTGTGGCTACAGCTGTTCTAACTCACACTGCAAGGATGATGTGGTGTTTTAGTGCTAGCACACTTGGTTGTGTAATATAAAACAAATAGGAAAGGAAATATTAGTTAGACCAAGGTGGTGCTTTTTTCCTTCTTTTATTTTTTTTCTTTTCTTTTTTTTTCTCTCCTTTTTGTTTTATGAATTTTTATCCCTTCACATAGAAAAGCTACAGGCAGAAACTCTCATGACGAAGAGACTGGGGGGGAGAATAGCCAGATATCTTCTAACATCTCTGCTTCTTCCTGCTGTTCATAATCCATGTATGCTTATCTTCCATGAAATAGGAAGGATAAAGCACAAATGCAGATAGACCAAGGTGGTAAGGTTTTGAATCTCTTCCACAACTTTGGAATATGGCAGTGTAAGTTAGTTGTCGGCTCCCTGGTTTGCAGTTTGTTGCTGTGATTTTGAAGGATGTCTTGAACTGCAAGGTGATTGGGTTGAAGAGAACTAGTTTGAAATCTGTTGAGGTTGTACTGTGTGCATCTGGCGATCTGAATTAATTTAAAAACTGACCATGACATTAACATTGCTATTATCTTACCTTTCTATATATAAACAACAGAATTATTTTACATGGAAAATGAAGACATGGTCCTTGCCTACATGAGAATCCAGTCTGTGCCAGAAAAAATATTTTTGCAGACTGTGGTCTGAGCTTTCAGTCTGCTGGTGTGGGTGCTGGCTCAAGAAGACCTCTCTGAGAGGCCAGTCTGATCCTCTATCTAGCTGACTTCTCAGAAGATAGTAGGTTATTCTGCAACGTGTTTATTTTAAGTGAGGCTGTGCATCTGTAGTCATTTAGGCATTTCCACAGCAGCTAAAGAGAAATTTAACAGCAGGTGGTAGACTTTATTCCTAGTAGGGCAATGAGCAGTGAAGCTTCTGAAATACACTTTCTTACTGAGCAGTATATTGTGGTTAGATTCCCAAGTGCCTTATAAGTTAGAGACTCATGCCACAACCTTTACAGGGACACTGATAGGAGTAATTATCTCATTCCAGCTATCTGTTTTCATGAAGCTCATAAACACTTAACATCTCTGAAAGTAACTCTGCTCTGCCATGTGACTTAATTAAGTGGGATAATGGCTTCAAAAGCTTTGAGGGATGGTAAGAGTTAGTAAAGCTCCACTACAAGTTTGTAAGAGAGAAATATACAAATGCATAAGCACATGTGCAGACACATACACAGAACACTGTGTATATAATACACAAGAAAGACAGGCTAATAAGTCTAAAAAAAAGGAGGCCAAAATATAGAAAAGAGGATGAGGAACAAAGCTAGTGAAACTAATGGAATAAATTCTGTAACATAAGCTTTAACTGTAACTAAAACTTTTCTGTAACTAAAACTTTAGTTTAATCTCATTTTCCTGATGCTTATGTTTTGGGTTTGTTTCTTTTTTTTTTTTTTTTAATAAATCTTGACATTTCTATAGTAATTTCAGTGTCATTCATTGCCTTATTCACAGCAGTATAAGTGAACAGTCAGTCAAACCCAGCAGGATGAACAGAATGTCTCTTGGTAAGGGATTCTGCTGTAACCATCAGTAGTGTGACACACAGGAAGGATACATTTATGGACATTTTATTATTATAGTTCTATTATAAAATCCTTAGTCATTTTGGAGAGCAAACTTTTTGCAGTCATTTCAGTGAAATGATGCTAGTTTATGCCAGACACAAAGCAAATAAAGACTCTTTCTGATTCTAACATTCATACTACTTGCATTTCATTATTCCTAGAGTGACTCTTGACAGACTTAATACAATATTTGGAATTAGTATCACCTGGCTTTTATTTGAAAAAGTCAAGCTTTAAGTATGCATTAATTAGCTAGCCTCTGGAGGGAGAGAAAGAAGTGGGCAATCATTTTAGTGATGATTTCAGGATATAACAAATTGTACTTTGGAGGTACCTTTGTAGTTAGCCCAGACTAGCAGCTAAAACAAGATATGCTGAATTTTAATTGCTAATATGAGGAAAGATCAATATCACCTACAGCCTCACTGGCTGTGTCAAAAAGGTCATCCCAGAGATTTTTATGTTTCACTGGACTTGAAAATTCTCGCTGCTTACAAAGTACCTATCAGTTATCATGTGCTTAGAGATTTTATTCCTTTTCAGAGATTAGCAAAGTGCTGCTGATAGAATTCCTGCTGTTGATGATGGTTTCACTAGGAAAAAGTTCATGCTGCTAGCATGTTCTGCTTGTCGTGTAGCTACGTGGTGGCTTTAGTGGTCACACATCACATATATTCATGGCACCCTAGTGTTTCTAGAGTTCTATTATATGTTATTATGGGTACGAACAGCTGGGGAGTACTTCCTCCAAAGAAGAGTTCTGAAGTGAGAAAACTTTGAGACTGGTTTTTGTCACAGTGTTTTCTGTCCTTTAAACAGTGTTTCACATTAGATGGTTCCATAAATCTTCTTAGAGGAGAGTGATAATATCTTTACACAACACACAGAAGGAAACATCCGTCTTACATTTCTGTCTTATGATTCATACCCTTTGTATGTGAAGTTTCAGTGTAGTTAGAGGCTGACAAACATAAAATTGGGCATATATTTTTTCTAAAAAATTAATGAGCTCTATTAGTTATTCAAATCTGACAGAATAATAGTGTTTTTATTTAATAAGCATTTTTTAATCAAATCTCCTGTATTTTCTTTAAAAAAATCTTTACAAGTAACATTGAAACACCCCTTAACATATAACTTACAATAACAACTAAAGTTAATAACAATAACACATCACTTATTAAGCCTGTAAAAACAACAGCAGATTGATAATCTTACTGCTGATGATAAATAGAACTTTTCCATTTCTACTACTACACCAATAAAGAAGAAGAGTTAAAGACCAGCCATTCCATATGGGTTGAATATTCTACTCTTTTCCAAGTGGGAAAAATGTTATTTTCTATTCTCATTCCTTTAGCAGACATGTATGTAAAAAGGCTACATCTTATTTTATGATGGTTGGTGCACACATCTGTTCATTTAACTGTACTGTACTGTTGTCCTACAGTTGTCTTCAGGACATTACATTAAAGCAGAATTAGTCCTACAAAACCAACTTACTCCATTTGTTTATTTCCTCTCCCTGAGTTTTCTTAACTCCTCTATCAGTCTTCTAGACTTCTTGGTTCATTGAAAGCTGAACTTTATTGTCAGATATTTTTGAGCACTCCAGGATAAAAGTGCCCTGGTGTATTCTACATCCAGATGAATATAGAACATTAGCATTATATTTTGTCCTGTGACTATAATTACCTGACTATAATAACCAT
>VZTB01009311.1:18660-49283 GCA_013397245.1 Thryothorus ludovicianus
GTCAGCTGTGGAACTTAATATCTTATCAGACAGTAAAATCAATGCTATCTGGTCTGCAAGTGGGTTTGTGACGTTTTGGAGACCTATGTTGTAAGATTCCAACCTAGTAAACAGTTACAATAGTACTAAGATATTTGCCCATGGGCCTTTAAAAGAGATGCAAATGTAGTTGACCTTGTCTTCTAGTGTATGACCTGATATACAAGGAATATTCTGGAAGAGTCAATGAATATTTTTTAAACCAAAAAGCAGAAATCTGACCTCAGAGATGGTAAGCATGATGTGAATGCTTTGATAGAAAGACAGGGAGGCAGACACAGTTAACATATACATGGGAGGAAAGCTGTGGGAAAAATTAGAAGGAGAATCCAGAAAAGGTAATTAGGAAGAAATGTCAGCGTTCACACTGAAGCAGAGAGAAAGGAGAAGGAGCTGTATGTATGGGGAATGGAAGGCATGCAAAATCCTGATGTTATGTGTGCAGTGTTCAAATGCTGTGGGTTGAGCATAAAATAGAGCTTGGATTTTCTGGATATGGCAGAGGTAGGTGATGCTGGCTGGTGTTTTGCTGATGGTGTGTAAACAAACAGGGTTGAATGAAGGAAGACAGGAATGAGGCAACTCTCATATTGACGTGATTTTGTAATGAGGAAAGGATGATTTTTTTCCTTCGGGTGAGCTTGTGAGTAAAACACAAGGCAAAAACCCACCACTGACTGTTCGGAGATAGCTGGCAAAAGAGGAGATGAAGATGTTGTAGTTCAAAAATCCAGATGATGGGAGGGCAAGTGATGCAATATTATGAACCTCTGACTCATCTGCTAAAGAGCAAAGGTAAAGGGAGCTCTGTAAGGAACAAGGCATGGCTGAAATCAATGTTTATAAAAGAATAGTGAAGAGACAAATTATTCTGATGCTTTGCCCTTATAACAGAACATACTGCAGTCAATGGTGTGAATTGAGGTCTGAGGAGGGACACTGTCTGAGAGGCTGCAAATTTCCTTTCATACAAGAATTTGTCTAAAGCTGCTGGATCCCAAGTTGTACTGAGACATCCAGGTTCATCTTAACTAAACATGGGTAGAAAGTATCTGTAAAAATGCCAAACATTGGTACTAAGTCAGGGATCTTTTCAGCCAAACTAATAAAGAGATTATAGTTAATGCCAATGGTTTAGGTGCGAAGTCTCAGGTCTACATGTAAGGGGCATGGACAAAGCTTGAGATTGTTCACCTGCTGACATTCTTTAAGGTAAAACTGGATGTTTAGGTGTATCTTGCAGTGTAGTTTTGCAGTAATAATTGAGTTACATGTTTTAGTGTCACAGATTTTGAATCCATAATTGATTAGAAATTACCAAATACCAGTGTGTCACTTCCCAAGTTGCAAAAGGCTTTTCGTGTTTCCAATGAGAAAATATTTTAAGTTGAAATTAGCAAAAAAGACAGAGGAGAAACAGGGAGAAAATATGCAGAAATAAGTCACAAAGGGATACCAGCCACACAGCCACAAAAAGAAATCTGTCCATAGCAGGTTACAGGGTCCTGTCTTATTTTTGAAGGCAAGGAATAAAAATATTACACAACATATTTGTTTTCACATTTTTAATAAAATTTTTTCAAAATGGAAAAATAATTTGTTTTTATGGAACTACTATCAGTCTGTAACCCAAAACTTCTTTCAATATTTAAATGTTTTAATATAAACCATTCATTCTGGACTAAGTAAAAAAATATGTCCAAAATGGAAATAATCCAGATAATATGGTCTGCTTTCTTTTACAAGCCTCAAATAGCTTCCATTTTGCTAAGAGTTTAAGATCTCTATAAATGTAGGTCGGAAATGTTTGTAACATAAAGATGTATGGCCATTTTTTACATTACTGAATGAATTGTATGCCAGCAGTGTGTTAGGTGTATTATACCTCAGTTTGACTGACTGTGGTGTTTATTTCTTTGTAGAGTCATCAGAGCGTTACAAAAAACCATCTTGTGAAAGCCATTGAGCACTACTTTGTCATCAGACCCGTTGGATCTCATTTGGATTGCTTGTCATCAGCTCTCTGCAATAGTTTATTTTGCTGTCACAAGCAAAGGCAACCTTTTCTGAGGTTTGGCCTTTATCTGATTGTGTAGGATTCTGTGTTAATCCAGTAGAGGATTGTGAGAGTGTTGATCTGAATGGGTAAGCAAATAAAGATTTGTATTGAGGAGAACATCAAAATTTAAAGACACGCTAGACACAATTTTACAAAACTTTTAAATGCTATTCTTTGGAAAATCTCAAATCACAAGTCAACATTATAAAAAAATCAGCCCTCACAATATTGTCTTATTCTGAACTTAGCTCATCTGAAACACATAATAGTGTTTGTACACCAAATTGAAATTGTTTTAGACCTGGCTAGTGGGAACTGTTCAATCATCTATATATCATCTTAGAACATCTTTAAATTGGCTCTCATAGCTCTTGTGGGTACACAACTGCAATTAAATCTATGTTGTTTCACACTGAAAACCATGCTTGGAGTCCTAAATATATTGTTTCCTGTTTCAGAAAGAGGACTTCCTTCTCTAAACACAAACAGTATTTCTGTATTTTAAATCACATACCTGACTTTCTGGTCATACATGCTGAGCCTACTGAATGAATAGTTGAAATAGACACTTTTTATTTAAGATAGCAGTTATTCTCTATTTCTCATCCACTTCCTGGGCACATACAAGGGCTGACAGTGCTCAGGGCTATCCCAAAATATTATTTTCTTATCTGTTTGGATTGTCTTGATTATCTATATCCCTATACTGGATACTAAGATCATCTTCAAAAGAATTAATTGTTCAGAGATTGTAGGAACTGATGATTCTCCAGGGGAAGGTATTACACTACCTAAGGAACCCTACATGACAAACCACACATTGTTAGGTAGGTGAAACCACAGGAAATGTTTGGGTACATGAGAAGAAAAAGATGTTTAAAAATCTGTCCAGAGAAAGAGCACTGTGACTGCGGCTTTGACTGACTGGAGTCTCAGACAGTGATCACCACCAGCCAGGATCTCCACCAAGTGTGGCTTGGCCCAAGAGTACTGCTGTAGTCCATACAAGTAGCAACACCAGGAATAGGAGGGCCATCTAAACCAGATCAAGGGCTGCAACAAATTCTTTTTAGTGATGCTAAATAACTCTGAGAGCTGGAAGAGTTCAGCTATTAATACTGTCTTCCATCTTTTTCTCTTGTTCTTCAAACACTTTGTTTTCCACAAAACCTGCATTAATCCAATCACAAATGTTAAACCCCCTCTTGGTGGTCTATTCTCAACCTACTTTAAAGGTGAAGAAAGGGTAACTTCCTCATTTATCTGACTGGAACAGTAAGGGTGGGAGCAACAGGCAAGCTGGGTGGATACAGGTTGTGTTCTATCCAACACCTTTGTTTAAATCAGTTAAGAGACATAATTCCTCTACAGGGAACAATTTTCTACTCTTAACTTACAGCTGCAAAATCTTCTGAAAGCTCCAGCAAAAATCTCTATTATAAATAATTTAATATGTAAACCATAATATTATGAAATTCCTGTGTTTGAAATATGCCAGTTGTTTAGGGACATCTGTTTAGACCCTTTGTCTTTAAATTTCAATGATTTTGTCAAACGTGTCTTTAACTGTTGTATTATCTTCAGAAGTTTTTGTTTTTCCTTGTCTATGTTTTCAGTGAGGGAGGGCAGGAAGTCAGAAATGATTCATATAATTTTGGGATGTGCTGCTTTTCCTGACAACATTGATTACAAAGCTGAGCCCACTTGTTAGCAAGAACAACACAGAGGATGTTTTCAGATCCATCCTCTTATTAATCACTTCTTAGTTCTTGTAAATAATCTGTGCAAGTACATCCTTAGTACGTCATTTGCACTTTAATGAATAGAGTGCAGCAGGGGCAGCTCAGCTTTGAGAAATGTAGCCCAGAAATTTTTATGTGTGTTTTCTCACCATTGTGGGCCTTTTTATTTCCATTCTATTTAATTTGTCTGAGGCAATAATTTTAAATTTTAGAGCCTTGATTCCAAATGCTTATTTTTTGCAGCTATTTTAAAATATATTTCCACCCCCCCAAAAGCGCTTACTCAGAGAAGCAGGCTTTTAAAAATCAGGAAACATGTATAAAAAGAAAACTATGAAACAATGTGTGTCTGGGTTTCCATTGATATTTTTACTGCAATTATAGAAAATGTTGGTATTTTAATGAGGTTTTTTCCATCCATTTGCTTCTTCAGCTTGATTTTTTCAGTAAAGATTTAAACCCTGCATTTAGGACATCAGATTTTTTTGCCATGGAATCTAAGGTATTATCCCAAACACACTGTTACAATTACATGACAATTTCAAATCAGAGGATAAAATATATTCCAAGTGAGAAAACACGCCTTTAACTCAAGAATATATAAATAAGAGAAATAAATCATTCTTCTCGAGTGCTGAGCACCAGCGTGATATTACATAGACATAGAATGAGGCATTTTTTATCCTTATACATCTCCTAACCTGATGAAGACAGAGACATCATAAAGGACACTTGCAATATACATGTTAGGGGTAATAGACTGGAACCAGTGGTGAGACTGACAGTTGTTGCCGGTATGTTGTAAGAAGGGGCTGGTGAAAAATAAACAAAAGAGATTTTGGAGAGCCACTGGATTTAGATGTACCCTATGAACTTCAGAAGCAAGATGAGCTAAGGTAAAGTAAGGCAAGTTCACATTTACAAAGCTACTCCTTCAATATAGACCTTCAATTGGACTATGGAATATACTTCAAGGGAGTTAGAGAGCGCAGCAACTGGAGGAGTCTGGGCAGGGCAGAAAGCACAGAGGGAGAATCAGTGGATATTAGTGTAGGGGTGTAACCACAGCTCTACTGTGCAAATTATGAAGGGCTGACTCTGCCCTGGCACAAAAGGGATGGATAGTAAGGAATTCAAAGGGATGAGCATTGTTTTTTTTGAATAGGAGAGAACAGGAACTGAGGCTGAGCAAATGAGAAGAAAGAGAGGCTAAGGTAAAATATTATGGAAGCAGGTATAATGAGTCACTAAGGTGCAAGTAAGGCTTTTTGTGGCAGAAATGAGAAACAAAGGGGAAGTGCTGGGAAAGCACGAAAGACAAACAACAGTATTTTCCAGGAATTTGATCACAATGTTTAAGGTAGAGACACAGAGATCATGAAAACTCTCATTCAGATACAAACACCAACAAACCTATAAGCTTACTGAAGGCTTCAAATTCTCTCTGGGAATGCAAAAGAGAGGAAAGGTACTGAGATGTGTGAAAACAGTACATGGAAAACAAAGACAGGCTGCATTTAGATGGTAACCAGGAAATAATCAGGAAAGTATCATTATGGTAATGGAGAAAAATGGAAATGCTGGAAAACAGGGGAAGAAGATACCTGAACATGAGGAAGATGAACTGTGGATGCAGCCACCCTCTCACAGATAGATCCCAATGTCTAAAGCCCACTTTATAGTGTCAGCCTTTCCCTAGACTGACACGGCAGTGGCATTGCCATCGACCTATAGGGACAGCTTCTCGCTGCCATGAACTGTTGATTCACCAACTTTAGCTGAAGCTGTGCTAAGTCAAAACAGAAAAGAATGAGATCTACCCTAAATATCCATTTATGGATTTCTCTGGTGGGACACTGTATATGCAGCCTCCAGCTAGGAGTTCTTGCTGTGGGTTCAGCACAGACAGGGTTCAGTTCTTGTAATGTAGACTCAAAGAGATAGCCTGAAAACTTACCAGAAAAGATGCACAAAATTAACTTGCTTGTCCTTTTCCCCAAGGATGGTAATACATGAAAAAGAGTTATGTGCTTTATCAATAAAAAAATGCAGACTTAAAATTTTATAGGGCTATTGAGACACCTCTGTAATAACTTTTTTATTTTTTTAAAAAGCATTCATAGTACTTGATCTCATGTTAGCAACACATTCAAATGCTGGTAGAAATTATTATTAATTCCTTTGGTTTTTTTGTAACAATATAAACCATGATGAATTAATTTGGTACCAATATGGATGTCATAAGTACTTTATCAGATTTCCAACTCAATTCATGACTAATTATCAAACCATTATTTTAAGGAGTTACCCAGATGTGCTTATGATAGAATTAAGGTAAACAATGACTGATGCTCAGACGTTATGATTAGAGCAGCTCTACACAATTTGACAAAACCTCATGTGCCTTTCAATATAAAGCACCTGCCAAACCACATGTGCACCAGATTTCTCAAATTCCTTGTCACTCATTAATACAGATGTAGACCATATTTTAAAAGTCAATATGTAGAAGGGAGACTTTTTTTCAAAAGACAGGCAGGTTTTCTCTTCAAACCCCACAAATTCTGTAACTGAAATTTTTAGTGACCAACTTGTCTGCTAACTAAAATACTGTTGTTGCATGATCTACAGTTTTTTATGCCCAGTTCAGTGTACTATGTCAATAAACAGCAGAAACAGCATGCCTAAAAATGTATTTTCACAAAATGGTAGAATTTAGGTTTGAGAAAGACTTTTTACCTCAAACTTTCCAACTTCTTGCCTTTGTCAGGTTGTTTCCTACTCCAAGGTAAGTAGGTTTCATTGATGTTATTTCACTGTTTTTGAACAGCTCCAAGGAACCTAACTTCTTGTCCAGGGGAACTATCCTAAAATCTAATATGTCAAAATGTCAGTTCATAATTCTGCCTGATTACTGCATATTTGGAGTTTACCTCTTTGGATATTTGAAGCCATTTACCAAGGTTGTTCTACTTATTTCTGCAGACAAGTGGGTTGGAGTTTTAATAAATTATTTAATAAATACCAGAGAACTTGATTTGCAAACTCTCTGGGGAGTATCTGGTGCTTTTTGCTAACTATGTGTTTGGATTCTGTGACTGAAGAATGTTGAGGCAGTAAGGGAAGACTACAAGCGGGTGTAATGGCTGGCCTTGCTACATTTGAAAAGTGTATCTAGTTAATTTAAGATTGAAGAAGACCATCTTACTTACTTTGCAGCTATTTTACTTGCTTACTTTGGCCTTTGGTCTTGGATTTCAAAGGTGCAGAAGTGTACTTATTACAGACTGTTTAACTTAAAAGGACTGAAAATAGCCATATTTTCATATTACCTGGCCATCATTTTCATTTTTAGATGTACTGAAATGTCTATTATGAGTCAAAAATGAGGAATTAAGCAATAAATTTAAGAAATAAAAGTAAGATAAGAAAGACTTCCTCTTTTTAATAGAGACTGTGGTACTGATCAGTAGTCTGTAGGAGCTCATGGTGATCCACACGATGTTCATATTTCAACATCTACCATTTTTGCTTACAAAATTAGTGTTAAATAATTTCTTATTCCTAAAGTCTTTAGGCGCATATTTTATCTGTGCTCAAAATACCTGTAAGATACTTTTCCTCTCTGACTACATCTTCTACAGAACCACAGAACCACATAATTGTTTGCCATAATGTTGACCGAGTGTGCAGGGTAGAGTACTGGGCGAGAGCACTACAAATGAAGCTGATATTAACTTCAGTGTTCTATTTTATTTGCTTAGTAACATCTAGGACATACATGGCACTTAAACCAAAATTTCAGTTAAGCCTGTGTGCTTAGATTTTCTGAATACTCTTTGTCCGCATTTTTAAATTTTATAAATTAAAAAATTTATAAAAACAAGTCACAACTTAATTAAAGTTATTATTAATATGTTTTAATTTCTTTCACAGACAGTTTTTTCTTTTTCTCTTTCTCAGTCTTTACAGAGACAAAGGTAAACTGAAGTAAACATATCTGACAGAATTCAAGATTGTTCTGACATGGTTGCTTCACCTGTCCTTTCCTGTTCAAATGCTACTGCACCATTTAAGTTCATTGAATGAAGCAGGTAAATATTTATGAATACCTAAGTGATCCATAAATTAATTCTTAACATTTTAAGTTTTTTTTTAATGGAGCAATTTAGCTTATTAGATGTAAGAATACTATTAATACTTTGAAAATGCAACAATTTTCAAATTATTGTGTTACTATACCATGTGAAGGCAATTGTAATTCAATGTTGCTACACCATTTTCATGAACCATGAGTCTGCTACCAAAACTATTTCTAAACAATGGCCATTTCAGCAGATTCTTACCCAAACCAGACTTCTATAGGCAGATTAGAAACAGAAATATAAACTCAACAATGTTGTATCATTCCATGAAACTGGATTCTGCTTTTAAGAAGTTTTGTGACCTCAAAAGAACTTTACTCTAAAAAAATGCAACCAAATATCCTGAAAAACAAAATTCTTCTTCACTGTGAGTGCTGGCAGTAAGGGATTGACAGTTTATTTTTTATTTACTATGTCTTATTCAACTACTCAGTGTTAAAAGACAAGGAAATGCTGTAATGAAAGTTATATCAATGTTGTTCCTTCTGCACTTAATGCTCCTCTCACAGCCTTGCATATTTTACTTCTGTGCGGCCACTGTTGGGATTTTTACCTGAGTAAGCATGAAGAGAATTGGGCTGTTTGCTCTCAGTAACTTTGCAAAAATAGAACATTGAATTTTGCCTCTTACATTTCTCTTTGGTGTTTGACTGTGGTCCTGGGGAGTTGTTTTCTCCTTTCTCTTTTCTCAGACCTTTCTACAGATAATTTAAGAGTATATCCTTGGACTGAATTGTTGAAATGTAGTTTAAGGTCTAGAATGATGCCTGCTTTTTGTCCACCTGCTCTCTCCCATCTCCTCATGACCCTGATGTTCACTTGGCCTACGGAATTCTGAGCAATTGTAGTGCCTGGATATGCAATAATTGAAGGACCAATGGGATCTGGCTCTATGCTTGCTACTGTTCTTCTGAGCAGGATTACACAAACCTACTACCCTGGGTTTTTACACTGCCTCCACTGCCTCAGGGGAACAGGCAAGCAACCAGGTTTTATAGTTCCTTTACATGATGTTGTATCTCTCTTCTGAGTCTTTTTTTTTTTTTTTCCAGTCTGTCTCTACTTTGTAATAAGCAAATGCTGTAAACTTCTTTAAAATTGGAGACTGTACATTTCCGAAGAGTACAAATGGTCCTAGTGCCATTTTTCCATTCCAGCAGTTCCCATGGCAGCTGTTCCTTAGCTTGTAATCAAAGTTTGGAAGGGTTAGAGTATATTTTGTGCCCTGATAGAATGTGGTGCTAATAAAGCACCAAGGAATAGGATGTGCTTGTACTTGCCCCACTCCTGATGCTTTAAATGCTACCCAGCTCTCGAGGCCATTCATTGTCCCATCCAACTCAATTGTTCTTGGAATATTTATTGATCCCTTGACTCTTGAAAATCCTGATTAGCTGGAATTAAGAAAAAAGTATCCTGCCTGGATTTCTGGCTAGTACTTCAAAAAACTTAGATCTGGTCAGTTGTTAGGAATGTTGGTACTATTATATTGTACTGCTTTCTCATCAGGCACCTTTCAAACCAGTCCAGGAGGAAGACCATCATGATGTCCTCAAAGGTCAGCCCTAGAGTTTGTGATGAGGTGCGGAAAGTTAAGGCAAATAGAAGCATCTGCCAGTCCAAATTCTCCCGTCTGAGGGTTACAGATGTGCTAGAAAGATAAGGATTACTCTATCTTGCAGTTCTTTGCCTGGATCAGTGCCATTTGAGGTGGCTGTCTGCCAATGTGGTCTGTCATCTTTTGATTTTTTTCTCAGTGTGAACCATCTGCTCTTTGAGTCCCTCTTGCTACAATTCAACTTTTTTAGTAGTTCAAAGTTGGCTACACTTTTCTCAGCCTCCCTTATTTTCCAGGAAACTCTCTAATACACAAAACCTGGATTGCTGATTATCTCTTGATTTTTCTTCACTACTGAATGATGGGACCATTTGTTATTGATTTTCCTAATGAACACAGACAATTTGTCACTGATGAACTGAGGTATTTTTCCTCCTTTTAAGTTTTTCTGCAAGTCCTTCCTGGGAAATTTCCAGATGCTGCTATAATTCCTTTTATGAAGTTTCAGCCTCTGAAACCATCTTTGGCTGCCTTGGACTTTAGCATGCTCAACATGCTAAATGGTCAGTTGACCATTTCTTCCCCTGGGGAAATCCTTGATTTCTCTTTCAGAAAGGATCTCACTACTAACACAATTGTCACTGTTTTTGTAGAGTAGGTAGCCATCATTTGTTGTTGTTCAGACTGATTCTGTTTTAAGAGCATATATGTAATATAGCATTGTACTTTTTAATGTGATGCTCTTAATTTACAAGGCTTAGCTTTCAGATTCCAGGGAAGATCATGCAAGAGAAAGTATGATCAACATTCAGAGAAACAAGTGATTTTATTCAGTCAGTTTTCTGTCCCCCAGATTCCATGAGCTGACTTGCTTTCAAAGCCTCAGGTACTTGTCTCAATGTCTCTTTGGCTTCTTTTCTTGCATCTGGCTATTCTTGTCCATGAACATACAAAATTTTACTAAGCAGTATGTATATTAACTGAATTTATAGACATTCTCCAGCAAAAATTTTTCACCATCTAACTCAGTTTCTTATTCAATTTGCATATGGCTAGAGGTTTGAGTAGCGACTCACAAGTTTCAGCTGTTTTATAGGCATTACACTAAGAAAGACTACAACAGCTTCTTCTGTTTCCTGTACATGAGGGACACATCACTAATGTTGTCCCACTCAGCCTTCACCATAATAGTAAGTTTATGTCTAAGGAGAGACATAATCTGCAACAGATCACAGCTGTATCTGTGATCTGTGAACTAAGTTGTGTGGCGGCTCCATGGCATAGAGCTGACACAACTTAGTTCATACCTTAATGCATTTTCATCCTAGTGGTTTTCTCAACAGCAGTCCTCAGAAAAGAAGTTCTGTGACATCTAATGAGTTAAAGCTCACCTTTTACTTGATCTGGAGGACATGGGTTAGTGGACGCAACTGCTCTCTGTTCAGCCAATTCTTTGATTAGTCAATGGAACATGAGATAACCAATAAATGCAGCTTCACACTGTGTTTTCATAATTTCCTGTGCCAATAAGGCATCATGTTGGCTGTATCTGGCAAAGTCTTGAGAGAACTAGATTTCAGGGTGTCCTTTGCAGCAGGAAACCAGGGGCTGCCCTGTGCCCAGCTGGTTCCAATGGACCCATGGCAGGACAGGACTGGGCCCACCAGTCACCACCCAGAGGTGGCACCTCTAGGAAACAGAACAAGAATGTGAGCAGAGGAGGAGCAAACAAAAGACTGAGAAACAGTAGGTGCAGAAAACACACTTCTCCTGTATGTGAAGACAAATAACTACTGTTGGAGGGTCCTGGCCAGAGCACAATATATAACTGCTGTCAGACTGTGGAAATATGGACATAAAGACATCTTTATCCTCTTCTAATTTATCTTGTATTTACAATCAGTAAAAATGAATTCAGAATGTTACATGCCAAAGGTTTAGATATGACACAGAACTGACTGGATTTAACACATGCTTAAGTCGAAAATAAATTCTAGAATAAAAATGCTATTTATTGGTCAGTAGCCACATGAAACGATTCCTTCTAAATAAGATTACATTTCTATTGGTTTTTTTTTAAATTGTATTATTAAATGTTAGGTAGTGTATGAAAACTTTCATATTATTTTTCAAAGAAGCTTTATGGGTCATCCTTGAAGCTTTACTGAAACTGCCTTCCTGCTTTCTTTTGCTGAAAACACACACAGACACATAGACACACTTATTTGTGATGTTTACCTCCAATCCCAATATGGCTTGGCTCTCACTATGAAGAATTAAATTGCACAAGTTCAGTGGGAACCTAAATGAACTCTCCCTGCAGATGGAATAGTTCTGCGAATGTCTTTATCCTTGAGCTGGGACACCATGTAATTTTTTTGATTTAAATCTGTTTACTTTTGCCTTAACTATTCTGGAACTTTTGTTCTGGCCAAAAGCAAATCAACACCATTCAGTCCTTTCTATTTTTTATTTCATTTTCTGATGGACTTGTGATAATACAGAAAAGACTTTTCAAAAATCTGTTTGTTATTATAACATCACTCTAATTCCTCCCATACAGGAGATGGATCCTAGTGCCTCAAAACACAAAAAGTTCCTAAAGATCTCAGGTATTTAAAGGAATTAACACTGCTTTTGAAAATACCTAGCCAGCTTTTCTGTACAAAGAAAAACAAAAATAAACAAAGTTTATTATAGGCTTTAGCAAGCCTGTAATAATAAAAGACTTGTCATTTATTTGTTCTTCCTTTATATAGACTTTACCCTATTTCTACTTTGTAAGAAAAATGCTGAAAGAATAACATGGAAAATATTTTTTGTTACCTTAGGAAACTCCAAACTTCTACAGAGTATAGCACAACGTGCGGCACAGGAGAGCAGTTCAGTTCTGCTGTCCCTTTTGTTGCTGCTAGGCTTCTTCCTGACTCTATTTTCCCCAACTCCCTTTTCATATTCTGGACACTAATAGAGTGTTTTATGTAAATTCAAGAGATATAGTAAACAAATGTTCAGAAATTCTAATATCACTGGGCATCTATGGTGTCACAATTGCTTGATTGTCCATGTAGTACACCTCTCCGGATTAAGTATGGCTCACTCTTCTCTGTGTGTAAGACAAACAAAATCAAATGATGGCAGTTTATTTAGAGAGTCACTTCAGTGATGAGACAAATTTTTCATCATCATGACTTGTGGCTGCTGGTTTTTCAGTTTCATGATGGATTGAGCTAAATATTTTATTTTGCATTATACAAGTTTTGAGTTAAAGAAGAATCCTAGAGTGTAATAAATTTTAGTTGTATTTTACTAATATATCTTAATTAAAATCCTCATGACCAATTAATGCAATGATAGTTTCTAGATAAAAGTTAAGAACACTTATGAGATGAATAGATTTAAAAGAAGGTGTGATTTTTTTTTATTAGAGGTCCTTTGAATCCTGTGCTTGTAGTGCAGAAAAGCATATGCTTTTAGCCTGCAGGTTTTGTGAGCATTTTACAGATTTTGCAAGTTTTGACAAGGAAATTACAACTGCACCACTTGATTTGCTGGGATAATTTTAAATATAGTTTCAATATAAGTTACACAAGAAGGTGTCAAGGTCTTTGAATATTAACAAACTTATCTATTATTGCTTAGTGTTGTTGTATGGTCCTCAAGCAATTTCACATCAACTGTGTGATTTTTTTTTTAATTAAAAAATTTTAGGGCAGAATTTTTATATTTCTCATATTTAGTTGTGCATTCCTCCTAAAACATCTCTAATGGTTATGAAGTAACATGATTTTCAACATGGGAAATTGCAAAAGAATCAGCCTTCAGCATTGAAAACAGTAATACAATACACAATTAATAGAATGTTAGAGATACAGGAACATGATGTTAGTTACCATTTTATTAAAGAGAAAGTAAGTAGATAATGCCATAAACTTCTGATGTATCCCAGTTAAGCAGCTTATGATGATGTTATCTGTAAAAAAAAGTAAAATGGTCAACATTTGAAAAGACTTTGTGAATAATTCAATCTAAAGTAGGCACTGCTATTTCTTCAGAGTTTACCAAGGCAGTGTCTTCATCTCTGATATGGTTGAAAATGCAATTAATTTATAGCAATATATAAATGAAGTAAATAAGATTTTTTTATATACATAAAAAACCCCATGAAATCCCTACTGATAGATTTCCTGTAATAACCTGTTCCTGTTGAAAGGTTCTCCCCAGGAGAGAGTCAAGCCAACCCTCAGAGGGTTAACAGGGAGAAAGACTTTATCTCTAGGTGGGTTAATGATGGATCCAAAAGGAATGATTTCCCAGCATGAGTCAAATGGGCATTTTTCTCTCTGAATACCCGTCCTTGGTTCAGTATTACTTGTACATGCTGTTTTGCTGGTTGCCTTTAAATGAGCATGGAAAGAGAGATGGGCTATTCATAAGTCCACATATGATATGATAAGAACTTCATGAGAGTCAGAGAAAGCATTGCAGGAGCAATTGGAGAAGGCATGTTTACAGCTAGTTGTGGACCATGATGTGGAAATGAAAATTAATCTATTCCTTTGTCTGGCTCTCCAGGAGGCAGAAGAACTAGACACAAAAAACTGTGAAGTACAGAACACCAATTTAAGGTGCCCTGGACTAGTGGGCATTAATAAATCCTTGTACCCTGTTGGAAGTGCTTAGGCAAAAATACCAGGAGGACAAAGAAATACATGTGTGTCCCTCCAGTAAAACTGAAACTACCAGTGATGGCTGGGGAAAGCTCAGCAAACTACCACAGGGATTACCCTGTACAATGGAGAAGCTCTGGCTAAACTTCAGGAAAAATACAGCTGAAGGGTTGATAAATCAGACTCAATAGGTGTGAAGGGTCTCCTTACATGAAGACCAGATTATCTGGAATGAGGCTGAATCAAGAAGTTACTGGGGACCAAGGACCTTTCTGACTATGGATTGTAACCAAGCATCTCCCCTTTCTAAAGGGGAGATCCTCATACAATTAACACCCTCACGACTGGCGCATTGTACAAAATGTACAAAGAACTGTATGTCTCCAATAAATGCCCACACAGTTATTGATCCTGCAATGACATTTGTTTATGGAATTTGAGGCGGATCCACCAAGGTTTCCTGTCTTAATCTGAGGCTTGCCTGATGCACTAAGAGCCCATGCTAAGGAGTTTCAAGAGTGCATTACGGCAGTCCATAGGCCTGGAAGAAGGAGTCCACCATGAGGAATACCATAATTACAGGTAGCCCAAGAATTAGTAACTACTGGTCAACAGCTGGGGGTCTCAGGTGCAGGTGGTCCTAAGCCAAAGATAAATATTAGGAGGCTAGAGCAGGTCCAAAAACCTCCCTTGAGAGGTAATTGCAGACAAAATGTGTCAACTAATGGGCAGAGGTACAGTTTGTGGCTGGAGGGTGTTGTGAAAGAATTCCTCAAGAAATAGTGGACAAAGAACCCACCACTATTCTGTAAGGCTTGATAAAGAATTATGATAAGATCAAACCTCCTATGGGTGACCCCCCTCAGGAGTCCAACAATGTGGTCCTCTTGGCCCCTCTAGAAACTGAACTAACCAATTTAACCAGTTCTGAGCCAGCCAACTGCACTCTTCGGTCTCAGTGCATGAGCTGAGGATGGCTTTACTTGAGAAGGCTCACAGAAAACAGCCAAGGACGTATGGTAATCACTTTTCCCTAGGCCCTTTTAAGTCTTTGGCTGCTTTGGTGGTAGACTCTGGAGCACAAATGTCAGCACATTAAATTGAAGTTGTCACTCATTGTGATATTAAGCCAGACAAGAAAAAGGTGCGGGTAACTAATGCTTCTGGGTAAATCCTAGCTCTAGTGAATAACTCAACTGAAATGCTGTTAATAAGGGGATGACTCAGACACAGAAGCTGTCATGATTGTGGAGCTACTACTGGCTAACATCTTGGATCTTTTAAAGGGATGTGCTTGGACAGATATCAGAGGGAGAGAATGGGTGTTTGGCCTCCCATCTCCCTCTGTTCCTCTGTTGTAGACTGCTGTGGGTCTGCCTCCTTCCATAATAGCAAATGTGAAACTTTGCCTCATTCTCTTTAGGAGTTTTTGAAGAAATTGCTCCATTAATTGCAGAATTGCAGGGGGAAGGGGTAGTTATCCCCATACATTCACCACATAACTCTCCTGTATGGCCTGCCCATAAACCTAACGGGAAGTTGTGGCTGGAGTGGGATTACTGATGACTCAGTGCTAACGCCGGTGCTTTAACAGCTGCTGTACCTCACATAGCCAAATTGCCACAATTCAGGAATGGGCCCCTTCAATTCTTGAGACTATTGAAGACAAAGATATGTTTTTTGTGGTTCCTTTGCCAGAGGCAGAGAGGGATTGTTTTGCTTTTACCTGGGAAGGGAATCAGTATCCCTTTACTCAGCTCCCTCAAGAATACCAACATTCCCCTGCTTTGGGCCTATCACACACTAACATAGGAGTTGGCACAGATTGTCCATGAAGGAGGAACTAAAGTATACCAATACATTCATGATATACTGGTGGGTGGCTCTGATGTCACCACAGAGGGTCAGACTCAGACAAATAGTATCACCCACATGGAGAGCCTGGGACTTCAGATTTGCAGAGAAAAGGTACAGCTTCATTCCTCTGGGGTTAAATTCCTAGTTATGCAATGAAAAGGAGGAGCAGTGTATATTCCCTCTGAAATCTTGACCACTCTAGAGCAAGTAAAGATGGCTATGAGCAGAAAAGAGATCTAGCATGTTTTGTGCTCATTTGGTTTTTGGAGAAAACCTGTTCCAGACCTCTCCATTATTGCTTCCTCCCTGTATGATCTAACATGGAAAAGAGCAAGTTGGGACTTGGCCCTCCATGCATGAGGAAGCTCCAAAGCTACTAATTTGAAGACAGTGTACATAAAACTTGTGGGCCAACACATCCCACAGACCCACAACAAATTGAATTGGGATTTGCAATCCTTTGTCTACCCGTATATATGTGGCACCCATCCCATTAGGTATTATTCTTTATCTTTAAAGATGCTGAGAAGCCATATTCTGCATGGGAAAAGGGCCTGTTTGTGGTTTGTTTAGCCCTGCAGGAAGCAAAAAAACTTAATTTGACATCAGTTGATAATTTTGTGAGAGCCTTTTAAAGTTTTCAAACCAATGCTGTCTGGAACTCCTCCCTCCTTCCCCTCCTGACAGACAGCTCAGAGGGACACAGTCTGCAAAGGGTATGCATAAATTGATCATTATTGTCACTCTCACAGAATAACTGAGGGAGCCCCAAAAATATTCCAAATACAAGAAAAATCTACTAAACTACTTGGCCCCTCCTCGTTCCTGTATAAAACCTGCTCCCCCTTTTTAACCTCACCTAAAGGATGTTTGGTTTACAAATGCTTTCATCAGGTGAGAGGGAAAAGCGTGCAAAAAACTGAGTAGTGGCTCTAGAAGTTGATTTGGGGAACAGGATGGTGACAGAATAAGGGTGTGTCCAGGCAGGGGAATTATAGCAATATTCAGTGTATAATCAGACATTGAGAAAGATATGTACATTTACACAGATTCTTTTGCAATATTCAATGGATGTATAGAGAGCGTCCCCTTTTTGGGGATAGAAACATTGTGAAGTAAATTGAGTATCATTGTGGCAATGAGGAAAATTGGAAGAAATCCTAGATGTTGCCAAACAGAAAACCTTCTGTGGTGTAGGTTCCTGCACACTGGACGTGGCATAATCCTGCACTCCTGTTGAATAATTGGATAGATTCACTGACATGATTACCTAGGGTAGCGAGAGGGGGAGAAAAGGAAAAGTGTGAGCATCTATTGGAATGGTTACATGGGAAAAAAAGCCATTCAGGAAACCAAGATCTATTTAAAGAAGCAATCACTAGAGGGTGGCCAGTGACTAGGGAACTATGCAACACAGTGATCTCTGCTTATACCCTGCGCCACACTCAGCCGAGTGATCATGATCCACTGAAAAATCCACCAGTGCACCTGACACAAAACAAGAGCTTGTTATGTAGACTACATTGTTTCCTTCCAAATTGCTAGTGGAAAACAATATATACTGTTTGGGGTCAAGATAACATCAGGACTTAGTCTGGCTGAAGCTGTGCAACAAGCTATGATAAAAAATTACTGGAAAACTCCTAATGTAAAAGGTTCAATTGGCTGCTCAAACCAAAGTCTATCCAATCAGATGACAGAACAATTGGTACAGACAGGACTTGGCCTGAGAGGAAGAAATTCAATGACCCTTCCACACTCCATTTTATCCACAAGCAAAAGTTATTGTAGAAGGCACCAATATGCTCCTAAAGCAAATAAAAACGCCTCATAATTCTGTATGGGCCTTCAGAGTTTCCAATGCAGTAAACAAAATTACTAGTCAGTGAATGGTTGCCCCTGAACAACAGCATTCTGCCTTGAATCTCCCACTTTATAATAGCCTAAAAAGAAGATAAATATCCTGTAAAACCACTCCATCATCCAGGCCAACCTATATCAGCAAACCTACCCTCTGTGCGACTGGTTCCACACACTCTAAAATTCCTGGCCAACTGTTATGCATGGGTAGCTGCTGATGCACATGGAAAGGACGATTATATCAACAACTGCCAGATTTTTTCTTCTTTTTAATATTTAATTAAGGCCCCAGCTTTTCTTAACTGATTTCATGGGAATGTGGGCAATTTTTCTTGAAGGACAGGATCATCCATCCTGGAACTGAGTGATGAAGATGTAGGCAATTCCAAAGCCAGGCATATTTCACTGAATCCCACCCAGTTCTAAGAACATTAATAGAACAGGATGCAAACACTGCTTTTGTGGTATTTTGGTATGACACATTGCATCATTATGACTGAGTCACAAATGGCAAATGTTTAATTGTGCCTTGCAAAAATCTGCTTTCCAGTTTAGTATTGGTTTGGAAAATTTTCCAAATTACTTGTTTCATTATTTATTGCTTAATTTTCTGAATGGGGAAAGCAGAGGTGGAAATCCCTCAGTTGAATTCAGCAGTGACACTTAATGAGCTATTAAAATTAAAATGCACAGTGCATGTGTTTCAAATGGCATATTTTTCCAACCTCTCTCTTGAAGGTAAGGTGGTGACTGGGTGATGGGCACAACACCACAAGATGTCTGATGGTGACAGCCCTTCCCAGTGCTGAACAGCACGCAATGTGTTCTGTTGTCATACTGTGTGCTGCATTTGATCTGCCCTGGAACATGAAATTCTTTATGGAAAACCACCAGATGCATCATCCAGCCTCCAGATCTGGATCAGCAAAATTCTTAATTAGGCCAAAACATTCCTTTGTATTTGCACTGTGTGATGCATGCCTCACTGATGTAGATAGGTGCTGCATATTTTAGATGCATCTATCCAGTGAGTGAGGATTGAAGGCAGAACCTCTTTACCCTGGCTACTTTCTTTAGCAGATACATGGTCTGCTGTGTGACACAAATTGACTGACTCAGCTATTGTTTGACTTTGTATTGACCCTTTTGTTCTTAGTCTGAAGAAAATAGTTAATAACTAAAACATATACAAAGTGTATTTGCTAACTATTATTTTGACTAATCTCACAGTATTTAGAAGCCTTTAAGCATTTTATTTAAAGAGAGGGGTACAATTATGCTATTAAAATTAATAGTGAAAAGTCCTGCTTTCACAACCTGTATAACTTTTTCCCTGTCTTGAGTGAAATTGAAACCAGAATGACAGTCATTGCTTTGCTGCAATTTTTCTTTAGGCTTCTTAAGAGAAGTTTTGTAGTTTCTTCCTGTTGAAATTGTGTTTGATGGAGAGACTGAGGGCATCAGATGCTAGCACTTTTGCCTACATGGGAATTGAGGTGGCAGGTAAGAGCATCCCACACTGTCAAGCAGCTTGCGAATAGGAATGGGTGAATTGGTTTTGTCAGACAGCTAGACAGGAGGGTAATTATCACATGAGGTAAATCATATCTCTTTGCATCAATGAGTAGCACATAACGGGATCCACCGGTCTCAAAGGGGAAAAAAGATCTTAGCTCAAGAGTTATTAGGCCTATTGAGAGAGCTTTAAACTAGATTTTAAGAGGAACGGAGACATAATCAGGTTTGACAGAGACAATGTGTAGGAAGGAGAGGACTATTGTTACCACCCTAGTAGCAAAAGGAGACTTATGATAGAATACCTCAAGCAAGTACAAACAGACAAAGTTGTAACAAGACAGGACTATAGGACATCTCTTTAGATCCTTACTGAGATACTGACAAAATCAAATGCCTCTCTAAAGTACTTGTACAACATATGGAGTATGAAGAACAGACCAGATGAACTAGAGATCTATGCACAGTCACAGGAGTTTGATTTAATTGCAGTTACAGAGATGTGGTGGGATAGCTCACAACTGGAATGTGATCATGAAGAGCTACACCCTGTTTGGGAGAGACAGATCATGAAGGCGTGGTGGTGGAGTTGCCTTTAATATGAAGCAACACTAGGAATATCTTGGGGGTGGATGATGAGTGCATCAAGAACTCATGGGTTAAGATAAAAGGGTAGACTAACAAATATCCAGTGTTGTGGGTGTTTGCTGCAGGTTGCCTGATCAGGAGGAGAAAGTGGATGAGGCCTTTTACAGGAAACAAGAAGGAACCTCCAAATTACAGGCCCTGTTTTTTGTGAGGGACTTTAACTATCCTGACGTCATCCTGATGATGCTTATGTGTCCCTTCCAACTCAGAATATTCTGTGGTTCTGTGACATCTGCTGGAGAAGCAACACAGTGAAACACAAACTGTCCAGTAAATTCCTGGAAAGCACTGATGACAACATCCTGTCACAAGCGGTGGAAGGTCTCAAAAAGGATGGTGTGCTGTTTGACTTTATGCCAACAAACAGGGAAGGTCTTATTGGAGATGTGATACCTTGGCTTTAGAAATCATGAGATTGTGGAGTTCAGTTTTGGATGAGGAGAGAGCATGACAGCAAGAAAGATCATAACCGTGGACTTCAGTGGAGCTACATTTAACCTCTTCAGGGATCTTCCTTGGAACAATCCCATGGAAACAGACCTCTGTAGGGGAGTAGAGTACAAGAGTGGCAAATTGCCACTGAGATTATCTCAGTGGATTAGAGCATGGTGTTAATAATGCCAGGGTTGTCAGTTTAATCCTATGTGGGCCATTCACTTAAGAAGTGGATTCGATGATTCTTGTGGGTCCCTTCCAACTCAGAAGATTCTGTGATTATATGATATTCAAGGATTACTTCCTCAAGGCTCAAGTACAATGCATTCCAGTGAGAAAGAAATTGGGCCAAAGAGGCAGGAAACCTCCATGGACGAATTGAGAACACTGGTCATTACTCAAGTATAAGCAAGAAATACAAAGGAGATGGAAGTAGGATCAGGCCACTCAAATGAATATAAGAGATCATGTCAGAGTAAGTAGAAATGAGACAAGGAAGGTCAAAGCCCATTTGGAATAAATCCATCAAAGGATGTCAAGGACATCAAGTAGTGTTGGGAAAGATGAAACAGGAAAGCCTTATAAATATGATTGCTTGACAAAACACTTTAAGAATATGGAAACTGTAAACAAGATTGAAATGAAGGCAACCTTTGACATACCAAACCTTTGTTACTGAACAACTGAAAAGCTGGTATGTCCGGCTGAAAGTAATCCCCTCTTGTTTAGATAAGCAAGACCCTCTGCTTGCTGATAGGTATGGTAATGTAAGGATTCTTATAGACTGTATGTAAATGCCATAGAATTTGTATCTTGTAGTAGATTGGTTGGTGGAAATTAGAATATTCAACATAGAAGAGGATTTGTTGCATTGTAACAAGAACCTCGCTCTCTTGCTCTTACTCTTACTCTTTTTCTTACTCTTACTCCTTCTCTCTTATTCCTACCCTCTTGCTCTTTTTCCTGCTCTTACTCTCTTACTCTTATTCTCTTATTCCTGCTTTTTCTTGTTCTCTTGCTCCTGCTCTTATCTGCTCTTATCTCTTGCTCCTCAGTCTTTTGTTCTCCCCCTCCTGGACCTGCTCTGAGCTGTGGCTGGCAGCTCTAAGCAGGGTCCTGGCTTGCACCCACACCCTTTGCAATAAACTCTAAGTTCTAGGATCCAGCTTCAGAGATCTCTCGTCTCCATCCGCCGTCCCATTCACTGGGCACCCAACAGTCTCCTACAAAGAAGGACTTTTTCAAACATATCAATAAAAAATTAGGCTCATTACTAAATGGACTGAGGACCATGGTAACAGAGGATGAAGAGAAGGCAGAGTAACTGAATACCTTCTTTGTGTCAGTCACCACTGACAACAGGTCATAGATGTCTTTCTAGTCAGGGATCAGGAAGAGATCTCTGGTCCCTGAGTACAAGGTGAAGACTGTCTCTGGGTCCAGGAGGATGGGGTAAAAGAACAGTTGGGCAAACCTGACTTAAGTCCATGGGTACTAACCAGAGACATCCATGGGTGCTGAGGGAGCTGGTGGACACCACAGCAAAGCCATTCCTTGGGCAGTCAGGAGAGGTTCTTGAGGATTGGAAGAAAGCAAACATCACCCAGATCTTCACAAAAGTCAAGAAGGAGGACCCAGAGAATTGTGAGCTACTCAGCCTTATCTCAGCTCCTGGAGGGGGGATGAGCACCTAAATCTGGGAGTCATCTCTATCCACATGGAAGACAAGAAGCTGATCAGGAGTAGTCAGCATGGATTCACTAAATGTAAATGTAAATTTGACTGACCTTACTGCCTTATACAATGAAACAACCACTTGGATGGATGACAGGAGAGCAGTGGATGTTGTCTACTTTGATTTCAGCAAGGCTTTTGACACTGTCTCATGTCCTCATAGAAGAAATCAGTAGATGTGGACTGGGTGAGAAGACAGTGCAATGGATTGAGAACTGCCTCAATGACAGATCCCAGAGGACTGTAATCAGAGACACAGACTCTAGTTTGAGACCTGTCACTAATGGTGTTCCATAAAGTTTAATACTGGGCCCAGAATTATTAACTTGTTCATCAATGGCTTGGAGGAAGGGACTAGTGCCCCCCAGCAGGTTTGCTATTGATACAAAGCTGGGAGGACTGGCCAATACCACGTAGTGCTGTGCAAGTCTTTGGAAGCACCTTGATAGATTGGAGAGTTGGGCTGAGAAGATAAATCTGAAATTCAACAAGGGCAAACCTAGGGTCCTGCACCTGTGGAGGAATAATCCTTGGCACTAGTATAGGCCAGGGGCTGATCTGTTGGAAAGCAGCTCTGCAGAGAAGGACCTGGGGATCCTGGTGGGCAACAAGCTGACAAGGAGCCAGCAGTGAATCCTTGCAGACAAGAAGGCCAATGGGATCCTGGAGTACAATAGGTCAAGAGAGTTGATCCTGCCCATCTACTCAGCCCTAATGAGGCTGCAGTTTGAAATACTCTGTCCATTTCTGGCCTTCTCAGCTCAACAGGGACATGAAGTTCCTGGAGTAGTCCAGATGAGAGCAAAAAAGATGATCAAGAGACTGGAGCATTGCTCTCATGAGGGAAGGTTGAAAGAATTGCGTCTGTTCAGCCTTGACCCCACCTTGGTCTGTCAATATCTGAAGGGAAAGTGTCAAGATAATGGATCCAGGCCTTTTTTTGGTGGTGTCAACGAATAGGACAGGGGACAATGTGGAGAAACAGATGCACAGGACTTCCCACCTGAACATGAGGAGGAGCTGGTTTACAATGCAGAAGACTAAGCACTGGGACAGATTGCCCAGAAAAACTGAGGAGTCTCACCAGGGATACACAAGAACCATCCAGGTGCAGTCCTGTGCCATGTGCCATGGGATGTCCCTGCTTGAGCAGGAAGGTTGGACCAGGTGACTCACTGTGGTCCTTGCAAACCTTATCCATTCTGTGGTTCTGTGATAACTTCCCCTGAAGCAAGAAATGTCCACATCTGTAGGATTATGGATTTTCCTTTAGCAAAGATGAAACACAGTGATGCTGTCTTTGCCTCAGTAAACTCACCCAAACCAATATCAATATTAGCATCTTTGAAGTCTTCAGCTGACTGACTCTTAAAGATCCTATGGCTGTTGCTCTGGACTCTGGATAAAAAATACATTTTCTGTGTCTTGACACTCTCACAAACTGTAGGATGCAAAGGCTTGACTTGAAGGAGCCAGGCTTAGGGGTTACTTCTTTCAAGCTATGCCCTCCATGACCCCTTAGTGTGACCACTGAAACTGTGAACAGCAGCATGACTAGATATGTGAGTCATAACAGTGTGAATGAAAAAAGGTGTATTCTCATTGAATCAGCAAATGATATGGATAACTTTGTAGTATGGTCATATGCAAGCTTAGATTGCCAACTTATTCCATAAAAAACAATGATTTATATTCATCATCCAAAATCTGCAGGAGCTTATGTGAATGTGTTGATAGAAATGCAGCTGCCAAGCACCCATGAGTCCCCATGTCTGCCTTTGATGCTGTAGAGGCTGCTTGTCATGGGTTGCAATGCAAAATATAATCGGGGTGTGTTATTCTATTACCATCCATTGGAACTGGGATGGGGAGTAGTGATGTGATCTTCTGTTGATAAGCCAGCTGATAAGAAACCATCAAGAGCAGTTTCCTTATCTCCTCCATGGCCCATCCTCCCTCCAGGGATAGGTCTCCTGCTAATGGGCCATTGAGTCCACTGATAAACTTCCATCATCCCATTGGGAAATGCTCCAGCCAGGGGGGGAACCAAGCCCCTCTACCTGGATAAAAACCTGAGACTTGGAGCACCAAGTCAGCCTTTTCCACTGGATTTCCAGAGGAAGAACAGACCCATCCATCACCACTGCACCTTCAGTGGAGGGTTGCACCTTTCTCCAGGATCACTGCTTCAACAGAGCCACAACTGCTACTCCAGGAGGACTGCAGCCACCATTGCAAGTAGACTGCTGCCAACACCCTGACCAACAGGGTGTCAGGTTATATTCTGACTCTGTCAGTGATTTTCTTTTTCCTTATTGCATGTATTTTGTTTCCTCCTTTTTTTTATTATCCTTTTTCTTAATAAATTTTATTTTTGACTTGCAGGGTCTCACTGGTTTTGCTTTTCAAACCAGAATGCTGCTGCAAACAACTCACTATCAGCTGGCACACCACTGCATGTATGAGACAGAGAGAGCCTCAGTGGGAAAGGTAAAAGGGATGCCATCTCAGGGGTAGAAAAGGTAAATTTTTAACCTGTATGGGCTCCAATCTGCCTGCCTGAGTATTGTCCCTCATAGATTTCTGGAGAAATTAGGTGCTTAGGCATCTGTTAGTGTTTTAGCAGCTAAAACATGAAGAGGAAGGCAAAAGCTTCTCATCCTGAAGTGATGAGCAGGTTGCCTGGCTTCCTGGGAAGTATCCTCAGATAATGGTAAAACTTCATGTAAATGAGAGGACCTTGCTAAATATGTCTGCAGAATCAGGGCCTCTGAGGGGGAAGAGCTGCAGGAAAGCACTGGACACAGTACAAACAGGGAATCCTGCTCTCAGCTGCCAAAATTGCAAATCTGGAAGTATTATTCATGACTCAGAATTGCTCATTATCCAGATATTCTTCACATGTGCTGCATATACTTCTAGGGTGGAGGTTTTAAAGTGGGGAGAGGGTGAACTGAACATTTCCTGGGGTTCATTGGAAATAAAAAGTTATTACAGTTTTTATTTATTACTCTTCAATAATACATATTTAGCAAAATGTTAACCCTGAAAACACGTTAAATGTAAGAAAGATATATTAAAAAAAAAGTAAAAAAGGAGAAGGAACAGCTGAAAACAGTGTAGGTCATTGCAGCTGTGTTGGAATCAGAATGGCTCAGTCATGGACTAATGAAAGATATGTGAATAATTCATTTCATATTTATCTACTTTAAGGTCATGTACAACATCTATTATCATAACATTTGAGTGTCTCACAGTCTCTGTTGTTATCTTCACATTTCCCTTGTCAGATCCTATTATTTCCATTGTACAGCTGAGCAATCAAATCATCCAACAACCCAGGGAGGATTTAGCCTGCTTTTATGCCATTTATAGCACCTAAGTCAGACACTCAGCCCTTGTGAGGAATGCCTGTAATCAGGAGGGAATATCAGGCCCTGCCAAAAGGTGGCTGAGATGTACCTGACTTTTATCAACATACAGGAGGACTCTAAGTGCTACGAGTTGGATGAGATGAAAGTGAATCTCTGGGATTTGCCCAGAATCTGACAAGATGCTTGAAGCAGGCCATGAAAACTGCAGCCTCTTGGTTTCATATCACTGACCTACCTGCTTCTGCTGGCTCTTTTCTGAGAAAAGTTTACCTTGTTTTATAAAGCTCAGGACAATCTATGTGCATTACTAACTTGCCTAGATGCTGTTGAGTTGGCACTGATACATGGCTAGAAGATAATAAACTATTCTCCAGCCAGGAGACTGTAATATGTTATCCAGTACAGTCCAGCATCTCACTACAGCTGGAAGCCTATTACTGGCTTGCTTACAGCGTGTCTTTTTAAAGGCAGATAAACTGTATGCTGCTCAGATTTTATAAACATGTTTTCTTCTTCACAGCTGAAATAAAAACTGGCCAAAATTCAGGCTTACAGAGATGCCAATTTAAGTCCAAAGAAGTATTTAAGTTCTGTTATTTAAGATGTGCATGCATGTAGTCAGGAGCAGAATATAGATTATGTTTAATCTAGCTTGACTCCTTTTAATTCTTTCCTAGTGGGAGGGTATCAAAGCTTTCAAGAGTCAGTCTTTGTTCCAGTTTGTTAGTGTACCGACAGCAGGTTCATGATTTTCATGTTTCATCAAATTGGAACGACAACCACATGCTGTAGGATTTTTCCGCTCATTACACAAACCTTCACTATGTACTCTGCTGAGCAAATACTTAGATGATCTTGCACCAGGTGAGTAAAACTTCATGAGTGTATGTCCCATCTTGCTTAGATTGATTCAAACTCCACTTTTCCTGTTAATTCATTCTGGCTTCAATATTTCTTGATAAAATACTTATGAGTCTTGCAAGGCTGGATTTCTCCTTAGTGCTTGTATTGATGATTTTTGACATATTAAAATTATTATTTTGAAAAAAAAAACAACTTTTCATTAATATAGCTCCTAAATTTTTACTATTCTTAGTTTCGGTTTTGCCCAAGGCAACAGAAGGAATTAAAGACAAGAAGAAAGTAGACACAAACTCTTTCTGGCTCATTGACTTAAGTTCACACCTTTACACAAGGCTTTTCTTTCCAGGACAGTAAAATTCCTCTTTCAGGAATTTCTAATACTCTTTCAATATTAGAAAATTGAGTAGGTAAACTTCTAAAAACTTTGAGTTAAGCTCATTGAGATTTGACTTAGAATTTCCCAGGTAGAGGCAGAGGTAGGGATCAGTACATTTTTTCCTGCCCAGAACTTGGTTCTAATTTAATTTATGTCTTTTTATATTGTCATCCTTGTTTTATGTGGTGCAGAAAGATGTAATATTAGTACTTGACTAATTTTGCAAAACTGTTGCCATTTTAATTATCATAATCTGTTAAGACTGTGTTATTTGTTTCTATCCTGAGTTTCTTCTGTCTCCTAAGGCTGCCTTTTAGACTAGTATCTATTTAACTGAGAATCTAATGGTTCGCAGTATGTTAAGAATATGATTAGATTGATTCTTAGTTTTCTTCTGGTTAGGCTGAATAGTAAAACAGGGCTTCTACAGTCCCTCAATGCAAAGCAAATTTCCAGATTACCTATTCATTCTCAAGATTCTTTTTGCAATCTTGTGTGAAATATCCACCTATTTTCACAATTAGGTACACTGGAAAAGGCAGAATGGGTGGGAGGAAACTGACCAAAGGTGAACTACTCACTCAAGACCCCTATATGTCACTGATGAGTGACAGTCACTTTGAGGACAGAATTAATTTTGCATATTTCAGAGGTCTGCCCTAAATGAATCACACCATAAAAAATGCCCATTTCTATCTCATTACTATAAGGAAACCCATTGTGAACAACTCTATGTGGATGATCTTATTTAAGTGGTATTAATCTTACTTAATATTCCAAAAACCAGGGAGGCTCTTTTCAGAAGAAATAAAACAATTTCCTGGTGGAGATTCCTTTAGTAAGAAATTTAGATGTTAATTTACTATACTTTGGTGTGGTGGGAAGCTCATCCCATGGTTTGTGAGGTGTTTGCAGCCTTGGGGGGTAAGTTCAGTTTTTAGCCCCTCAGTACATTCTCTGGGGCAACTTCAGAGCTAATTGCAGGCTGGGCAATTAGCAGGCAGGAGGGCAGCCCAGATGCCGTGCAGCCCTGTGGCACAAGACATACAACCAGACTTGACCATGGAGACACAGAAGCTGAGTACTGCCATGTGTCAGTGCCTGCCAGCTCTGCTGCATGCACAGTTGCCCAGCACTCCAAATTCTTGTGCCTGCTTGTCTTGGCCTACTTGCTGTGCACGTGCATGCTCGTCCCAGACATTTGGCAGGTGAGGCAGCTGTAGTAGTGTTTCTTTTCTGTCATCCTCAAAAGTTATGCAGCCTGTCCAGGCAAATAACTTGGATGCTGTTGTCTATCCCAACAGTGGATTTTCTTCCAAGACCACAGAGTATCTTTTCAATGTTGTTGCTTACCAAACGGAGTTGTCATTCTCTTTAAATATCACTTATGTTCTTCTCACACAAGCTTGATTTTGTATTTTCATATATACAGTTTTCTAGCCCATGAAGTACCAAATAACTCAGAATTTACTTGCATCAAGTAAATTTCTCTCTTTTCTATCACTACTCTAATACTTGAATGGGCTGTAAATTTTAATGGTAGGAATTTTATGTTTCACTTCAGGTTATGGATAGAAGTCCAAATAGAGAAACAAAGAACAGGCTGTAGAGCAACTTTAGAAGGAACAACGATTCTCTGACTACATCTGTAGGTTAAGGCTTACCAGCCAGGCTATTTTGATCTGTATAGACCACACCTGGAATCATGGAATCATTAAAGCTGGAAAAGACCTCTAAGAGTATTGACTCCCACCATTAACTCAGCACTGCTGAGTTCACCAGTAAACCACAGCTCTTAGCACCAAAGTCACAAGTTTTTGAGCTTTGGCTGGGATGGTGATTTTACTGCTTCCCTGGGAAGCCTGGTCCAGTGTCTTTCTGTGAAGAAGGTTTTCCTAATATCCAATCTACACCTCCCCTGATGCAAGAGGCCATTTCCTCTTGTCCTATCTCTTGTTACTTGGGAGAAGAGGCCGACCCCCACCTGGCCATAACGGCCTTCCAAGCAGTTGTAGGGAGTGATAAGGTTTCTCCTGAGCCTCCTTTTCTCCAGGATAAACACCCCCAGCTCCCTCAGCTGCTCCTCACAGCCCTTGTGCTCCAGACCCTGCCCCAGCTCCGTTGCCCTTCTCTGCACTCACTGCAGCCCCTCAGTGACTTTCCTGCACTGAGGGGCCACAACTGGACACAGCACTCGAGCTGTGGCCTCAGCAGTGCCCAGGACAGGGGGACAATCCCTGCCCTGGCCCTGCTGCCCACACCATTGCTGATCCAGGCCAGGATGCCATTGGCCTTCTTGGCCACCTGGGCACACCCTGGCTCATGTCCAGCTGCTGTCACCAGCACCCCCAGGGCCTTTCCAGCCACTCTGTCCCAGCCTGTGGCACTGCCTGGGACTGTTGTGACCCAAGGGCAGGATCCAGCACTGGGCCTTGTTGAACCTCACACCACTGGCCTCAGCTCATGATCCAGATCCCTCTGCAGAGCCTTCCTGTCCTGCAGCAGATCAACACTCTCATACAGGGTGCACTCAATCCCCTCACCCAATTCATTAATAAAGACAGAACCCCAAAGAACACCTCTCAATGGCAATGGCCACCAGCTAGATATAACTCCACACATCACCACTCTCTGGGCCTGGCCATTCGGGCAGTTTTTACCCCGTGCATCTTTCCAGCCATTAGAAGCTAGTTTCTCCTAGAAAATGCTGTGGGAAACGATGTCAAAAGCTTTACTGAAGTACAGACAAACAAGATTCACAGCCTTTCCCTCATCCGCTTTTTCACATTCCATCCCATTCCATAAGTGGTTCAGCTCGTCACAGAAGGAGATCAGGTTGGTTAGGCAGGAACTGCCTTTACTAAATTCATAATGGCTAGGCCCGATCCCCTGGTTGTCCTGACATGCCATGTGATGGCACTCATGATGATCTGCTCTGTAACTTTTCACTGCACTGAGGCCAGACTGACTGGTTTGAAGTTTCCCAGAACCTCCTTCCAAACTGTCTTCCAGATTTATTTGTTTTCTCAATCACAATTTTATGTAGCAGCCTATCAAACCTCTTTCAGAATGATCACATAGAGCTCCTAAGTTTTAAACAATTGTTTGTGAAAGGAAAGTAGGGAGACACATAAAATATTCACATTTTCTTATAATTGCTTTGATTTGGAAGAAAAAAGTGTTCAGTGACTTTTAATAGACAAATTACCTTTTTTATTAACAACAAGCTTAAAAGAATCCAATCATATTAAATAAAAAATAGTGTAAACTGTAGTGCAGACAAAATCCAGGTAATGAAACTGGTGGTTGGATTTCCACAGTCCAGCTGGCACAGTCATTATAAAGCAAGGAGTAAAATTGTAGTGGTAAGCACAACTTTACTTCATATAATTTGAGTCCTCTGGTTCATTGAGATTATATATTTGAACCCTTCTATTTGTACTATTTTACCTTCTGGTTGCATTAATAGAGCTGCTGAATACAATTAACATCTGAAACTACTTGGCTAGCCAGACATTACACATATACTTTTAAGTGAGAATCTTAAGTCTTCAGACAAATTGCAGTTCTTCCTAAAATGCACTAAACTGTGTTCCATGACTCTAATTTCCATTAGCTGTAGTGTGAGTAAATCAAAATCCTCACAGCCTTTCAGACAGTACCAGAACTTTCCCAAATCAGGAAAGTTGTGTAGTGTCCTGTAGGTCTGTCTCCCATCTGACTTGAAAACTGAACAGTTGCGTTGAG
>VZTB01009311.1:51704-64420 GCA_013397245.1 Thryothorus ludovicianus
TTTTTTTTCCCCTCTTTTTTTTTTTTTTTTGTGTGTGTGTGTGTGTGTGTGTGTGTGTGTGTGTGTGTGTGTGTATGTGTGTGTGTTTCTGGCTCAGCTCCTACTGTTAATCAGATTTTTCCCCTAGTATTCCTTTAGAAAAAGAAGAATAATGGGAAATATAAATTTGAATGAGATTTTTCTGATAGTTTTCAGATTCTATTCACCAAATTTCTTTAGAAACCCTTAAGAATTTAGTCTCTGCCCAACTCCACACTACAGTTACAATACTAAGAGTACATGTAAACTGACTTGGTTAAAATCACTTCAGTTGGGCTGTCAAGTTTTAATATCCCATTTTGACTGCAATATAGGCACACCCACAATGTGGGAGAGGAAACAGAAGTAAAGCAATATGCCCAAGATTACAGAGGAAGCCTGCAGCTGAGACAGCATGGAACTCTAGACCTGTGGCTTCAAGACACTGCCTGTTCTTCCCTTCCAGGAATTTGTAGGAAGTATCCTACCTTCTAAATTTCAGGCATAATGGGATTTGTAATTTTGGAATTTATTATGTATTTTGTTTTGATTCCTCTCACATTCTGCCCTTTATTGCTTTTTTATCATATGAAATGTTTGTGGATATTATCTACCTACTTCTCTTATTGCAAACTAGGGACATAGAATACCTACAGATTTTTTTCCTGTACTTTAAATACGATATACATTGTTAAGACTGGAACCTTTTCTTGCTGGTTTTTTTTATATTTTCTGGGCCTGAGGCATCCTTTAATATTATCTAGGTATTACTTTAGGTAGTGAATAATAATTTCCTTCCTTTTCCACCATGATTAATAAATTAGAACCAATGTTTATGTAATTTTTTTTATTAATGTGATAAAAATAAAGCAATCTGTAGTGGTTCTTGGGCTAATAGGAAAAAGTAGTATGGAATCATCCTCAGAGATTGTTTGAGAGTGATGTAATTTTGCTGGTACTCAGACACCATGGGAAAGAAAACCTTGGAAATACTTAAATATAAAGCTCCAGTTGATTTTAGGAGGGATTGCACATTAGGGTGGAATTTGGCCATTCTAATTCGCAGTGGTCTTATGATCAGGCTCAGGCTTATGTCAGCTCCAGCTATACATGCTCCCTCTCCAAAGGCTCGCTGCCATGATCCTTTCCAGGACTGCACAGGAGGGGCATTTATAATGCAAAGTGAGGCACTGTGGCATAGTTTATTCCCAGTTCTGCCATTGTCTACCTGAATGACCTCAAACAAGTCATTTTACCTCCTGATTTTTCCATCTGTACAGCTCTTTTAGATCAGCAGAGAAAATATGCTGTATAAAAGTAAGGAATCATTATGGACATGTTTTAATGGAGTTGTTTGCAATCAGTTGCTTGTATCACATAGTATGTTTATATTGCCACTTTACACTTCACAACAACATTTTCAGTCTCATCAGGAGTAAGAACAGTAAGATGAGTCATTTGATCCTCTAGGATACAGAAATTATATCAATTATGCCTGATAATCCTTATTATACCTGTCTCAGCCTTCTGGGAAAGAAAACTCTCGTTTTAGTTGGTCTTTTCTTAAGCAATGGGAATTTCCCAAGTAATGTTATTTAAATACCATCTCTAAATATCTCTACTAGTTCCCAAGACTGCCATTTGTTCTGAGGGTACAAACAGCACAGCACATGCATTTCTCTGGATCAAAGCAAAGAAATGCCTAAAGGTTTAGTTTACTGGCAATACCTAGGTGGTTCTGTTTCTCCAGTTTCCTTGGTGGCTTGTATTTGCTGTAGGCAGACTACCTGGAAGACCACAGGATGTGGAAATACATAGTGCAGAGTAATATTATTGCCATGCAACAGTTGTCCTTGTTATGTTTATTTAGGGATGCTGAGCAGGCAGAGATTTCAGGGGCAAAGTTCATTCATTCACCTTCTTCCTAATAAATTCACAGAGCAGCCAGCAACAGCAGAGCATTGACACTCCATTAGCCGAGAGATCTTACCCAGAAGAAGAAAGGGGGTGTGGCTCAGCAAAAAATAAGGCCTTCATAAAATTATTTTATTTCAATTCTTGCCTACAAAATCTCAAAAATAGTTGATATTCCCAGATGGCCCTTTGGTCACTAAGATAATATCCAATCTTGTTTAAAGTTGTTCTCACTAGAAGAATATTCTTTCTCTCATCTCACAGAGGACCATTTCACAGCCCGATGCACCTCATTCTCACATTCATCCTCATTTCATCTTCTTAGTATTTTCATTGTCCTAAAATAATTTCTTTCTTATCACACACATTTTAAATATTTTTTCATGTGGTCCTTTTTTCCCAGTTATGACAAATTTAGTACTTAATCTTATATATTAAAATAAATTCTGCTCTCCTCTACTCTTGTTTTATTGCTCCCTCAATCCTCTCCCACACACTGATTTTTATTCAGGACATAAGGTCCTAAAATGTAGTGGAATATTGTGAAAAGGACATTTGCCATCCTGTCCACTGGGGATGGAATCCTCTCCTATGAAATTCACAGCTGCAATACCCTTTTGAATGTTATGTCATGTTCCTAATGCATTTCTCACTTTCTGTCCACTCTTGCCTCTGCACTTTAAAAGTACTGTTTTCCAAATTCCCCCATTTATCTGAATGTGCTTTATCTCAAATTAATTTGTCTCATTAAGGACTAACCCTTGATTTTTTTGCTGCTGTTCTTTTCCAAATCTCCTTTGAGCTACTTTATGCCCTCAATATTTGCAACACTTACTTTAATATTATTTGGTTTCGTATAGGAGTTCCATTAGACAGAAGGGATCCTAAAGACCAAAAAAATTTCAAGTGATAAAATGCAATGCAATGAAAAATCTTGATTATGTCATTTTTGATGAAGTTTGATAGTTTGCAAAGCTCTTGCTGCAAAAATCAGGAGGATGTTTCTTTTCACTACAGACAGGAAGACTTATATTCAAAACAAATCCTCTGTGAAAATGGTTTGAAGCAAAAGTATTTTCCTGATGAATGCTTTCTGATTAGGGAGTGGTTTTGTGAACATGCAGCTCTTGTTAATCTCCTTGAGACACTTAAGCTAAAAACAGTATGGTCAGACAGTTGATATGTCAATTACATTCATATTGAGGGATTTTAGCTTCTGGATATTTCCAACATATCCAAAACTAAGGAACAGTTCAGAAGTCTTTGTAAAAAAGGTTTGGAGAAAAGATCACATTGCATGCAGCAGCTGTTTGCGTGGATTACCTAGTCTAGCCGTTCTGTCAAGGCTAAAAAAAATACTGTCTGAACTGCAGGGGGAAAACAAGTCACTGAAATATCAGTGAAGTAAGGGCATGTTACAAGCAGAATGGCTGGACTTCCTCTGTCAAGCTCCAGCTTGGGCAAGCAAGTAGGACAATTCTAAACAAAGACTCTGTTTGGCTGTCCCATTTAGAGGTATCTGTGGAATGAACAAGCTGAAATGGTTATATTCTAGCTCTGTTGTAGAGCCTTCAGACATGTGTTGCTTTTCACTGTGTATTTATAACAAATCATACAAATCTATATACAAAGCTTGGGTTTTCATTTTTTTACAACAGTGGACTTGGCTTTGTTGGTTCACTGTGACCTTCCTTCCTTCCTTCCTTTTTTCCTTCTGGTTTCCTAGAGATAACAGATAACTTCCTTTAGCCTTCTAAAATCTGCTAATATGAATATTTATCCTGGAAGTCCTCTGCACTCTGGTTACTCTATTCCATAATAGAAAGTTTTGGGGGTTTCTTTATCTCTCTCTAGCATCCTGGCTTCCATTTCTAAGCATTGGTATTTTTTATTTTAATGAAAAAGCACATTACAACTCATCACAGGATTTCTGCAATGGATCTAGACCATCTGCTGTAATTACCTGAAGATATGACAATGACAAAACAATAATTAAAATATGCCTAGAGACAGTCTCTTGAACCTAGAGGGTGCATAGTGGACTATGTGGGAAAATATTCTTTTATAGATATTAATTGGTCGGAAATACAGTAAACAAAAGTAATACCCACAGAAGAGGCTTAAATTCAGGATGTTTTTGAGTTGTTTGTTTGTTTAGGTTTCTTTTGTTTTGGTTTTTTTTTTTCTTTCATTTACTATCACAGGTTTCAAATCCTCTTTACTGAGAAAAGGGTGTGGCTCCCTGGAGTTGGTCAGTGCTACTTCTAAAGCATCTGAAGGAAATGAAACAACCCAAGATGTTCTCCTTCCATCACAACACAGCTGTGTGATATATTGACAGGACACATAAGGCTGATGTGCCTCTATGGTTGTCATGGTCTGAACCTAATTAGTCTTGAATCCCCCAAACAGGAACAGTTATATCAGCATTATCAACATTTCGGTCAGAAGGAGGAGAAGGCACGGAATCACTTATATTTTGCAAGGTTTTGTAAAGAAAAATCCATTAGTATTTTCTACCAGCCACTTTTTGAGCCTGAATTATGTGCAGAGCTCTAAAAATATAAAAGAAGAGGTTGCAGCCCCAAAAGCAGCAGCAAGGACGCTGCCTTTTGCCTTGTGCAGGAGCCAGGGGCTTCAGTATTCCATCTCTATAAATGAAGAAGAATGATTTATCCTACCTATCTCATGTGGGTGCAGTTAATAAAGGCAAAGGTTTGTCAGGTTTAGACCAGCCCTTAAGCTTTCTGGATTTGCAGTATGCTGGAGATTTCCCAGTGGATATTCAAACCTACCGGAAAAATATCCTTTAGTAGGTTTTCAAGTCACCAAACAGAAGGATTATTTTTCATATCTGCCTTTTGTTGACCCCTCCCTCCATCCCAAAACTCCAGAGGCATGGAGGTATGAGCATGATTGGATGCAGAAAAATAAATTGATTCTCACACTGATTGTATCTGATTGTAGGTACTGGCACAATGTTGCCAGGTAGAACTGACACATTTTTTCCCTCTTGTCTCAGAATTGTATTTATAAAATGTCATATGCCTAGGAAAAAAATGTAAATTTCAGGCACTGATGAGTTGGTTGTAAAAGATAAGTTACTTTCTTAGAGATGCATTTTTATCAACTCCCTTCCTGGGGTTTTTGGGGCACAGATCATTGATGTCTCACTAGGACTGTTAGAACATGTATAGATTTCCCTCTTATTGTTCATTACAAGATAACATAACTCTAAATTGGGCTGGTGATTCACCTCTCCCTGAGGGACTGCAGTTATAAGAGAGTTAATTATTCACCTTCCAGTCATGGAAAGATTCCATGCAGCTGTTGGTATTGGTCTGTCTTTTCTTCACCCAACCACACCTACTGAACATCAAGGAACTTAGAGGGGGNACCAGGCAAGATTCTCATCTGTGTGTGACTCAATAACTTGACTATGAACTCAGGTTTCATGAATGTGGAGAAATCTCACTGAACTTTCACTTACCTCCCTGAACTTATGCTCCCTCTCTCTGCTTTAAAAGAAAACAAACAAAACAAAACATATTTTTCACTGGATGTGGCTAACATTCCGTGATCTAATCTGGTCTGCAGTTCACAATTTGAGTAAGAGATTTATGCAATATTAAGCTCCACTAGACAGGATTTGCCTCTAGCTCTGTAAAGTTATGCATTACCACTCCTCCATTTTCCCCACTAGCTGGCCACTTAACAACTCATCTAATCATTAGTAGGACCCCCCTACATTTTCATTTTAACTTCATTTGCATTACAACTCTCCCTCCTGAGCACTTGTTCAAAGATACAACGCCCTTCCTTTCTGCTTTGGGTTTCCAATAGCACCATACCAGTCCCAACACAGGTAACTATCTCCCCACATGCACACGTCCACACACACACACGCGAGCTCTGTATGGTTTTGTTCTTCCTATTTCTGTCCTTGTCAGCTGTGTCTGCTTTCACTCAGCGCTTAACTCTTTCCCCATCGGCAGCAAGCCTAATGATCATTTAATGGCAAGTGCTGAAACAGTCCTGGGAGCAGAGGTCAGAATCTGTAACATTCTCCTAGGCACCAGGCTGCAGAAACATGCTTTCTCTTGTGCTCTACATCCTGGTCTGGCTTGGTCTTAGACCTTTTCTGAGTCTGCTTAGTGACAACAGCCTTTCAAAGACAACCATTTCCTTCAAAGTGATTTGTGGTTTAAATCGAACAGCTAAAGTATTGTCAAATACAGTTGCCCTCAGCAGCCTCTTGAGAGACTGAATGAAAGCACTTGTCTAGGAGAAAGAGTTTTGGGGAAGATGGTTGCAGTGTGAATAGGCGTGTCCCAGTCCTATTGTCTCCTGCTGGCAGACCTCACTCACCTCAGTATACAATCCTCTGTAAATCCCGTTTCTGGTAGTTTGGCTTTCCCCTGATCTTTATGAACTGTTTGATGTGTCTCCTTGACGTGGTGCAGCGAGACAGGCACGTACACACTTGGTGTCTCCTGCCTGGGCTGTGTCTGGCCCCCATGTCTCAGCTGTGCCTGTTCCCTGGAACAAAACCTGTCTGGGCTGTATTCCCACATGAGACATAAACCGAGCATAAAAAGGGAAGCTTAAAGTGTTTGTTGGAGTAGGACAATAGCACACTGAGATTTAAACAGAGAGAGAACTGAGATGAAGACTGGCTGTAGCAGAGTATTAGATACTTCCCTGGGAGTCATAGTCAAAATTTAAGTCCCCAGTCAAGAAGAGAGGATTTAAAAGTCAGTTTTCTGTATTCATATCACAGACCACTGTTAAATTAACTGCATTAATAGTTAAGTGAGCCAGAAAGTCTTGCTTCTGGCTGCCTTTTGTGCCTGGACTAGTCCCATCTGTGTGCTTTGAATGTATCTGTCTGCTGGGCCCTGCATAAGGGGAGGGAGAACCTTTTTAATGCTGGGTTGAAGCAGGTAGCTCAAACTTATTACAAGTACAGCAGAGCATAGCCCTGCTAGAGTGTGATTAAGCACCTGCCCTGGGATTTTGAAAATAAGTGTATTATCCTGTGTATTTTACTTGAGAGTCTAACTTGGTGGGAAAATACTGAAGTATTTAGTTTAAAAAAAAAAAAATTATTTAAAGTTAGATTTTCAAAGGTATTTTTGCCTCTGAGAAAAAAATAAAAATCTTTAATAAGTGTCAGTTGGGATTAAATTATTTGAAAACCCTAACATTTTAGGAAGTACTTAAAATGGCTTATTGTCACAGAGTATTTTTGTATTGGTAGATTTTTTTTATTAAATAATGTTTCTGAATGCTCCTGTTCCACAGGAGTTAATGCAGTATTCCCTTTACACAGGGCCTACACATGGCTTTTCAGCATTCCTCTTTTATTAGTTTTATTTATTTCTACTACCTTTTGTTTATAGTTCCAGTGTAACCTGTGAGGAGAAGCTGAATGACCATCTTAGCTGACTGTTAAATAGTTATGGGCACTTCACTGTAGAACCCTTGTAAAAACATTTTCTCTCAGGCCATTGTAAAACCCTGCCTGGCAGCTCCCTACTCTGGTAACATAAAGTATAATAAACAGAGATGGAGGGCATCATAAAGTAATTCCCATGAAAATGTGTCCAGAGAACATAGTATCAAAGTTGCCATAAAACATGTTCACACTCAGCCTCAGTGTCATCTCACTTTCCATTTCACATACATAGATAGTAAATTTTCTAGGCAAATAGAATTTTTTTTTATTGAACATATGGTCTGCTAGGAAATATAAATGACCATCCATGCCTTCATAATTTTTACACTTTCGTAGAAAGGTTCAAACTCCAGAAAAAAGCACAGATACATGGATAGAAAAATTGAATCTTTCTGCTCCAAATGATCTTTAGCTCTGTATAATCCTATCCCATACATTTTCATCATCTGTATTAAGCTGAGGATCTAATTTATCAAAATACTTCAGCTCTTGACTGTCTTTACCTTCATGATTAATACTATTGACTCATAAGGAGCTACTCACAGCTATGTATTTGTAAATGCATGTACGTATGTGTAAATGTTTTTATATATACACATACTTATTAGATGTATATACAATGCACACATATTTAAACATCCTCATTTAATTATACACATTAATAAACATCCACATGTATTAATAGACTAATGTAGCAGAACTTGAGCATTAAAAACCAAGGGAAATTAACATTGTCTTCCAAGAGGAAGAGTGCTACTTCTTAGAAGTTAGAGGACAGAGATCCCCAGATATTTTAGATAAAAGGTGAAGGTTCACAATAAGCATTTCTTGTACTGCATAACTTTTATACTGCAAGTACAGAATAAGGACCTCATTAAGTTTGCCCAGTGATTCTGACTTTTCTGAGATGTAGCAAGACACAAGTGTTAATATGATAGATCTTACTGTTTAATATGGTTGTAGCTATGGTAGAAAACAGGTTGGAAACCATGTGTATAAATGGCTTTTAAACCTAGACAGAAAGCTTGTATGACAAAAGTGTAAGTGGAATTTGTGTTACCAGATGTGTATAGAGCTGCTATTATTTGTTCTTCTACATTTCTCCTGCTATGACCACCTCTGCCATACTGCCAGTAAACAGTGAGTCATTTAATGATGATTTAAGAAGGTGACTGAGAGAATTAGCAATTTGTTTAATCTTGTTTTTACACTAATGATTGAAAAATGCATATTGTTTTATAAGAATGCTGTATATCACTGCATTTTTCTAGTTCAAACATTTAGGAGTAGGTTGTACCCAGTCTGCCTTACAAATGTTGTTCCCACATAGAGCAGATATCTTTCTTGATCTTTCCCAGTCAGTTCCATGTCAAGAGGGTCCATATATGATTTAGGTTCTCATACAGAGCTTCTGACTCATCCACCAGATGACCTGTGCAAAGATCTTAATCTCAAGAACTGAAATACTGGACCTAGGTTTGAGCTCTCTGTCAAGCAAATAGGAGTGACTCTCCTAAGACCTGCCCAGGATGCACTGTTTATCAAAAATTCAAACCAAACTGCTTGCTTCAAGGCAGTAAGTGGAAGTCCTGCACGGTATCAATGTCTTGTCAATGCAAGACATCTTCTTTACAGGTAAATGTAACGGCAACTTCTGATCAACAAATTCTTCTTTTGGCACAGACTTCTGTCAGGAGTCCTTTAATTGCCTCCCCACACAAGGTAAATAAGTGTGGTGCCTTTAATTTTTCTGCTTTCTTCTCATGATCAATGGCAGATTTCCTATTAATTGATTGTTAGAGGCCTCCCTAACAGTTAAAAAATAGGATCTCCACCACAGGCATCCCTCTGTAGTGACTCAGTCTTAGCCTTAACTGTATCATAAGTAATAACAGTACAGTGATAATAACAGGGCTGATAGTAATGATAATAGTTATAGAAAGAGTAGTAACAACTAAAAACTGTAAAGCACCATCTCTGAAATAATGTTATTGCCAAACCCTCCATATTTTTTTAAAGAAGAAGATATTTGATTGGAGCTATGCAATGAATAGAAAAGAACTTGTCGTTTACTGAAAATGAGAATTTATTGAATTAAGCCTATCAGGAAGAAGAAACAGACAACTTAAGAGTGACTCAAGTCCCAGTTAGCTGTAGAATAAAAATACAAAATATTTGTGAAACACTTAAATCTTGTGTTTAATCAGCAAATTTCACAGTAGCTCTGTGTTACTGTGCAGTAGTGTGGCTTGTGCCAGAGGTGAAACCACAGTATTGTCATTATATGGGGGTGGGCATCACCACCTGAACCCAGATGGTCGAAGGAAGATTCTTGTCAACCTGAGTAGGTGCAAGGCCAAGCATGAGTTATGACAGGTCTGGCACAAAACTTAGGGAGGTTGTTTCAAAGAACAAGTGGGAAGTTTCATGTATCTGTACTCTGAATGTTAAAAATTATAATCACTGAGGTACATCTTAATTATGATGACACATTTCCCTACACACACGTGCTATGCTATATCTTTTAGTGATTGTTTGAGGTGGATCGGGAAAACCTGGTTTAGATTAGATAGGCTAGTTAAATTAAAGATATCATAAGGTCCTCGCTGCTTATGGAAGATAACAAGCAGACAAAATTAATTCTTCTTGACTTATGAATAGGATTTTATTGCAGTCATGATGTGGAGGTTGTAAACACACTTATGGAATTAAAGGTAAATTAATCTGGTAAGCCATGCAGGTGTGCTGACACAGATTTTAGCTTAGGCTACGCACACTTGTCTGGGACCTTCTGTGCTTACTTGAGTGGGTAGAATATCCTGAGGTTAATGATGCAATGATTTCACTATGATTGATTCAAGTAATACAAAGACTGTCAGTCATGCCAGGGCGTGACAGGTTGTGGCTGGGGCATACTGCACCCCAGTGATAAACTGTCAGATTTTATGTTATTTTGCTGTAGTTCCTGGCGATGTAAAAGCTCTTTTTTACCCAGCCCGAGAGAAAGAGAAGGCAGAAACTCTTCAGGTTTCGTGTTCAAGGTTGTTTATTCTCTCTTATCTAAAACATCTTCTTTCTGGCTTGCTGAGCTCCTTCCAGCAAGACCGCAGAAGGCCTTCTCCCCCTCTCAGAGGTGGTGTTTATCTTTTATACTAAAAATTACATAACAGACTATTTATTAATTATTTCCAATACCTATTCTCTACATTAGACAGTCGGATTCTACTCTAAACCAATCAGTCATGTCCCTGTCAGAGAGAAGATGGAAAGAAGAAGAAGAAGAAGAAGAAGAAGAAGAAGGAAGAAACCTAAAAACCACAAGGTTCCTCCATCTTGGCATCACACACCCCCCTGTACCAAAACCCAAAAACTACTTTTACACTCTGTAACAAATTCACTACTGTTCTATTCAAATTCTTGTGACTTGTAATTCTTCTTTCAAGGCTGGCAATCATTCCCATGGGCCAAAATCCAAATCACAGGTGTTTTGGGCTGTGTGCCAGGGTCTCTGAGACCCCTGCCAGGGTCCCTGAGCCTCCAGGGCAGTCAGAGACAAGCCCTGGTTCCCACAACAAACAGCTGGTATAAAGACCTGGTTAGAAGATAGCAGCACTTAGAGAGGCCCAAAATCACACCACATAATAAACCTGTCGCTACAGTACCAGAGACCATGGGTGAAAAAAGTGACTTAGTGTTATAACAGTTGATGTCTCAGTGTTATAAGTGTTGCTGTCTCTTCTCAGATATTTCAGACATTTTCACATTTTCAAAGTTAAAGTAAGTTTAACAGAGCCCAGAACCACTATGAAGATATAAAATCAACTAAGAATTAAAGGTTTTGGTACATTATGTGAAATATCATCACTGAAACCTGATGCAATTTTCTCAAAATTTGTGTGTGCATATACCATTTTTATTCTAGCTTTTTTCCTTCTCGGCGTTGCAACAGAGCAAAGAATACAGTATTAAAAAGCAAAAAGTTATTGAACATAGGAAAACAGCATTGGTTTAGAAGGTTTGAAAACTGTGTATACAAAGTACTTTTCAGCCTTACTCATCCTGTCCTCCCTGCACCAACCTCTTCTCTTGCTTTCTTACACTTTTACAAGTTGTTTTTCTGCCTATATCAGTTTCTTGTTTTTAACCTCAATATATATTTGCTGAAGTCTGGACAGTCCCAGTACACCTGTACATAGTAAACATGACATTTCACAATTCTCACTGTGCCTGGATAGAGAAAACAGACTATTTCCTGAAAAGTCAGTTTCACTAAACTAAACCGTGTGGACTACTAAAAAAACACTTTAGATGGGAGGGCCCTCAGAAGTGTAGCTCATACTAAAAGCTTTCCCTTCTGCTAGTTCCTGGTGGAAAGCGACCCCCTAGCAAAATACTGGTTTTGTTCCTTTTTTTGTATAAAAATGTATAAACCAGAAACATACAAGCCAACATATTCCTCTTCTGTGGCCAATTTGGCTTCTCTACACATCTACAAGGCAACTATGAATCAGGTATACACTGATAGTTTGCAAAATATTTATCATGTTTTTAACTGATGTGTTGTCATTGATGATTTCAAAAAGACAAGTTTTTAGACAAGTTTTTAAGATTTCCATGCTTTGATTTTCTGGGGCTTGACATAAACATATTCTTTCTAGTCTCCTGAGTTTCATTATTTTTGGTGTTTGCTCAAAGGCACATCAATGAAAATCTGTGGGTTTGTCTGATGTGAAACTGAGGTAGTGAGAAACCTCTGACGACTGCAGAGTTTCAAGCTGGAAGAAAAGCTGGGCTAAGTGGTGTTTCCTGTCCAGTGTGGGCCGGTTCTGCTTGGCATGTTGGCTGGGTGCCAATGCAATAAAACACCTTCCACCTTTATTGGTAGGGGTCCTGCTTCATTCAGGCACCAAGAGCTTTTTTCGTCAAGCTGCACACAGAGCACAATGTAACTTAATATCTTTAGTTGCACATAATGCATGCTTTTGTTTGTTTTCCTACTATGCTGCAGATACATAATGATGCTGCACTTCAAGGCCAAGGCTGTTACAAAGAGTTGACTTTCTTCCTCCAAAAATGAACTTTGACATGTGAAAAATTCCCCTGTTCTTCCTTCTGTAAAGCAGGCATGGACGCACAACAGTTTGTAGATGAACTTCTCCTTCATTAGTAGGAAATAATAATGAATGCAGAAACAACGCATGTTATTGCATCTAGTCAGTAGTCACACTAGCCTTAGTATCAGCATAAACAGTCTATATTTTACATATTTAAGCCCTGGGAATGTAGCAGTCTGCATGTAGTACTTTGGCATTGTTCAATAGAACCA
>VZTB01009314.1:0-20565 GCA_013397245.1 Thryothorus ludovicianus
CTCCTATCTCTGAACCCCCTCCTGTCTCTGAACCCCTCCTGTCTCAGAACCCCTCCTGTCTTGTGGCCACTTTTGTCCTGTGAACTTCTGTTAACTGTGTCAAGAAGCACTGGACCAGGATAGCAGCAATGAAAATTATTAGAAAAAAAAAACAGAGACTGTCAAGGATGGCCTTAATTCATTTTGACTTGAACAGTGCAGTGGAACACCAGGACTGAGCACACTGGGGAGATCTTCCCCCCCTTGGCTGTTTCAAGCACCACTTGCAGCAGCAGGATCAGAAATAGCCTTCACTCGTAACTAAACACATCCTGCCACTCCTTCAGCTGGCTGTTCTGGGAGGCAACAGGTTGCAGCAGAAGGGGAGATGGCTGCTACACCCTCCCACAGGTTCCTGGTGACACCAGGCTTGGGAAACCATGAGCAAAGAGCCACCATTCTGATAAGGGCTTCATCGAGGAAAATCCTGGGCTCCTTAGTGTCACTGACCTGGAGTTTGAATCAAACAGCATAAAAGGCAATAGGGAATGATCAAAGGGTGAATACTAATGATAAGAACGTTACATTAATTAATGGAATATCTACCATGCCCTACCCACAGCACACCTGTGGAGTGTCAGTGATTGACTTTCTTCAAGCTGGCAAGGGAGAAATAAGAGTTGCCAAAACAAGACATGCTTTGGCCTCTCTAGTCCTTTAAAATATGGAGTGAATAAAATTGACAGGGATCGTTTTGCTTTGATTGGTTTTTAGATAAAAACACTTTCCATCCAACCTTACCCAGTGTAGTTGTTATAATGGCCAGGGAAAAGCAGCTATTTCATAGAGCATTACCAGAGTGGCTGAAAATCAGAACTAGAAATAAATCAATAAGTTGTGAGTGGTGGGAGAGAGCTGAGGGCAAGTGGTCCTCCAGTTCAAGCAGGGACTGGAGACCAGGGCTGAACTGAGCTGGAACCTCTGAGTCCTGGTGAATGCAAAGCAAGGCGTGTTTTGGTAAAACATTATTTCCTTTATTAGAATCTTTCTTATTTAAAGTGATTTATGGGTTTAGTATCAGTCTCAAGTAACTTTCACTGACATGTGAACTGGGGTTTTTCAGGAAGTGCCATGTTCATAACCTCAATGGCCAGAGGGTTAATGAACATCCTGCTTCCCTTGGGTGTGTCATTGAGTTAGGGACAATGTTTGCTTTTGCTTCTCACTCTTCCATGAGGAAAGTCAGCCCTGTTGCTGGCTGGGCTTCCAACTGCCTGTTGATAAAAAATTACCTACATCTGGAAAGTTCCCCATATAACAATATAGAGATATGCTATCCATGGGGGGCTGATCAATGTCTCTGGAGGGGCTGGATTCTCCATCAATTACAGACAAATTCACAGAAAAATTCACAATAATTTAGAGGTGCAGTTGCCCAAACAAACCAAGAGCTTTATGTGGAATGTTTCTGATCTGTTACACTACATTAGCTATGACTGTCATAAGCATCATCTTAAAATCTACAAACAAATCTTGTGCTGTGACTTTCATTTTCAGCAAACACCTTTAATTTAAATAGAAAAAGTCTGGGTAATTAAGGCAAAAAAAATGCTGCAGTGAGGAATGTGCCATCCAGCTGTGATTGTGCTAAGTACCAACAGTTCCTTTCTCCCTTCCTAAGAAATTAAAAGGGTTACAGTCTCGTTTCAACTCGGTTCCAGATCCCAAAGCTCTCTTTGCCCATTTCCCACCGTGGCTGCTCTGGCTGGAGGCATTCAGCTGTGTGTTTGTAGAGAGGGAAGGGTTCACTGCCTGGGCTGGATCCCCAGACAGCAGCTTGGGAGCACCTGAGCCAGCCTGGCCCCAGCTCAACACCCAGCGAGTGGAGCTGTGCCAGCCTGCGTGGGCTGAGCCTTCCATGGGCACTGCTGCTCCTGCAGGAGCCTTCCCCCGGTGTCACCCCTTCCCAGCCCAGCCAGACAGCTCGTAGCACTGAGCTGTCCCTTGGGGAAATTCCCCTGTGTTTCATTTGGGAAATAATAAAAATGAGACGTGGAGATTTCCCCTGCAGTGTGGTGGATTTAGAAAAGACAGAAATGACTGCTGCAGTGCTCTGTTAAATGCTCACTGCCACAGGGGAAGAGATGCTGTGGCTGCTAAATTTGGGGTGGATTAAAACTCCCTTGTAGTGTAGGGCAGAGTATTTTCATTTGGAGCTTGGAGTCCGTCCAAAACAGAAATGCAGAAATACAGAACAAGCTGTGATTCTGACAACTGCTCAATCCTGTCCTTCCATCCCTTCTGCCTGTGCAGAAAAATAACACAAGTTTTGGTCTCCAGCCCTTGGTCTTGCTTTTCAGCTGAGCACTCCTTTCAGGTAAATGCTGTCACCAAGTTCTATTTCTTGAAAACTCAGAAGTCCACAGATTAATTTTCGGAGATTTTTTCCTCCATTGCAGGCTTCAGAGTTTAGATGAGGGGATAGGATATATTTGTTTTTTAGTTACAAAAATATTTTAAATAACGTTTTTTATAGGCTCATAATCTTTATTTGTTGTTGGTCTTTTCTAATACCTTTTAGGATTTATTAGCTGTGTATACAGAAAACACCCTAAAATCTGATAATCTGTAATACTGTTACTCAGGCTGTTGAGTTGATTGCACCTTATGAGACTTGGTGACATCTTAAGTACTTCATTGAAACTACAGCTATAAGATGATTATTGCTAGGTTATTGGCATTAAATATAACAGTATCCACAAGGGTTTAAAACTGTTGCATGCATTACAAAGGGGATAAAATATATTGATTACACTGGAATTTATTCACAGTTCTTTAAGACTGCACTGTGCACAGATGAACAGGGAAAATGCTGATCTTGCTGATAGAAGCTGAGCTCACATCAACTTTGCACCAACAGAACCAAGCCCAGAGAAAAACCTGAGTTGGGAGAATCAAAATAGCACTTAACTACCTATGTGGGATGTGGGCTCCAAATTCAAAGCAGAGGGAAGTACAGCACTGATTTCCTCAAACTGATTCCCAAATGACCAACAAGTCTGGGGAGATTGGGTGTTTTCCCTCAGTGAATTTCCTGGTTTGCTCTTTGAGATATGTTGACTTGGCCCCATTCCCTGTAGAAGAGCTGCATGGATTGAATGGTCTAAAACCTTTAAGATCAACAAGAAATTGGCCAGCACAGATGGGAACTTGAGTCCTGTCACTAACTATGAACAGGCAGTGTAAGATCTCAGGGATAAATGAGAAGGCTTAAGGGAAATGTCATGCTTAAAGAACTTTATTGCTTACATTCTGTAGCACTGATTTTGATTAATAGCTCTCTGATGCTGGAAGCATCACATCCAGATCAGAGGGAGATCCACACATGAGCTACACAGAGACCCCAGAGCTCACTCTAAGGGGCATGATCATAAAATAATTTGTGTAGTGGGAAAAAATTAGATGGTAGAAATGGGAAAGGGGGAAAAGGTGTTAAAAATGCAGATATGGATTATCTTTTAGCTCTGCTTCAGTACAGCTCAGCTGTTGTGCATGCTGTGTGTTCAGAGGTGTCAGTCTGGGTTGTTAACCTGGCACTTTGAATGGAGTTGCATCTGGGGTGCTGAAAATCGTGATGTGATACAGATTGAACCACTCCTTTGTGTGCCAGGACACAATTTCCCTGTCCCAGAAGGACCATCCAAGGCTGAGAGGTCATTTGACTCCCAGGGATCCACAGACTGTAACTCTGCCATCTACAAGTGCTCTGTCACTCTGAAAAATCAGCCCTGTGCCTGGCATGAGATCTGAATTCCCCCTTTGTGCCAGCTGGTGCAGTGCAAGCTTCAGGGCTGTTCAGACTGGAGAGGTCTGTGAAGGTGGCAGTAGCAGTTGAAGCTTTATCAGCTTTTTCAGATGTGTAGGTGAATGAATCGTGGGCTCTGCAGCCTTGAACACCACCACTCTCTTCACAGCCTCAGTATAAACCTTATCAGGAGCATGTGCAAAAAGCATTATCACCTATTGGAACTGAGTGGGCTGAGGGCTGTGATCCTGAGCTGTCCTGCAAGGGAAATCCAGCTCTGCTTTCCCTGGCCACAGCCAGCCCAACTCCTGAGACATTAATGAGCCAGGTTCTGATCTCAGTTACATTTGTGGACTTGTCCCATATCCATCCTATATAAATCAGTCTTGCCCTGCCCAGGAAAGCCAGCTGGGTTTTGGGCCCAATTAAGTCAGTGGGAATGCTGCCATTGGCTGCAGTGAGTTTGGGTTCCATTTGGGGTTGAGAGCTTTCAGCCTCATTTGACTGTTTCCTGCTGGAAAAGGCAGCATTGTCCCACAGCTGAAATAAATATTTGACATCCTCTAAGCAAGGCAGCTCTCATGTAAAGGTGCATTGCATTTCCCATAAAAACTGCTGCAATATTTGGTTGGCCAGAATGCTTCCCTTTCATGCTGAATCAAGGGCTCTAATAAGCACGATGACAAAATATGAGGAATTCTATGTAATTATGGCAACGGCACCACCTGTCTCTAATTAAGCTGCCAAAACATTTGGTCTGAAATGATGCAACGAATAAAAAAAATTATATCCAATATTTTGGCAATGCAACAAGAAGCTGGCTTTCCTCACATAATTAGTTTTAACAAAGTGTTGTTAATCTGATTTTTGATTAATAGACTATTTAATCTTATAGCAGGCTGACAAGACTCTGATCTGCCTCTGGTTTAGGGTATTTTCCACCAAAAAGGCTGATTTGTAAGGGTTTTAAGAGATATACTTGTATAAGAAACATTAGATTTTCTTATTATTTTCATTGCTCTTCATGAGAGCCCCAAAGGTTACATTCTCAGAATTCACTGAACTTTTAAGCCTTTCATTAAATTGCAAGCCAGAGGAAAAGCTCTTTTTTTTTCCCCTCTTCCTAATTCCTTGTACAGAGAAGTCACTGGTATGACTAATTGGGGGGAGGAGGGGTGCCCAGAAACCTGACAAGCTCTGCACATTTTAGAGCTGCTGGTCAGCTGGCAGAAAGTATCAGCTTTGTGGACTGCTGTGATGCCCTGGGGTGTTTGGTGGCTAATGGTCTCTCCCCCTAGAAGTGCTTCCCCGGTTGGATTTAGTGACAATGAGGAGGGGAGTATAATGTGTAACAACAGCAAAGCAGCCCAACCGCTTTTCCAGGACTTGTGTGGCCATTTGGGTTTCAGAGCTGTTAATGTAACCTGGCATGTTAAATCAGACATGATCAACACTGTAAAAGAGCCAAGCATACCAACAGTACAGATGGGTGGCAGATAATGAAAGCAGTCGTGGCTGAGCAGTGTAAAACTGCTGATCAAACCACGTTAATATGTGGGTCTTATAATTCTGAAAATCAGCATTTGAATTTACCAGGACGCAAACAGGTAACTGTGTATTCACTGTAGGCACCATCTATAAAAAACTTGATTTTAGCAACTTGTTTGTCTCTTGCCCTGGGTGCCTTAAACACATAATTTTTCCAGTTCCTTGTGCCCCCTGTAACAATTGGTGGCTTCACGAAGTGAGTGTAAAGAGTTTCTGCCAGCTGCAGTTTGATGTCTGTTGTCTCAGCCTGTTGAGTTTCTTTCCCATAGCAGTGTCTGGGCTGGATTATCTACTCCCACTCCAGCTGCAAAGTCTTGAAGAGCTTTAAAATTCAGAGGAATTTCAAGAAAGTCCAAGAACTTGACAGCTCTGAGCTATTCGTAAAGATGACTGTTAATTCAAAAGATTTGTTTCGCTTTTCTCATCCTGAAGTTAAGATAACAGCACTGCTCCTGTATCTGGTATATTGCTAGGCCAGTGCTGAGATTTCAGCATTTGGGAAAAGGTTTTCTGATGCAGTTCCCTGCTCTGACAGCAGAGATTTGATGACATGAGTGATACTCCCTTTAAGGGCCAGACAGCCTTTATGTGCTCACACATCTCTGAGCTGTGTGCAGAAGTCCATTTGTTATCTCCACCCTGCCTTTGTGCAAGCAGTAGGTTGGTTTTGTAGCAAACCCTAACAGATTTGCTAAATAAAAACTGAGTTGATGTGTGATACCCTGACCCCCCTGGTGTGAGGCTGCAGTGTGAAACCACCTCCAGATTCCACCAGCACTGGAGATGTGGAGCATCCTCAGTGAATGTTCCTGTACAACTGCTGATAAGGGAAGACAATGAGGGCCAAAGGTCTCAATGGATGCTGATCCAGTGTGTGAATCAAAACCCTGATGGGTGTGTCCCTCACGATCGGCAGGGATTTGAGGTTACTCACTGTTCACTGGCACATCAGAAAAAAATCAAAGCCAGGGTCTCCACTGATTCCCAAATCTTGCCAATAGACTGCCCTATTCCTCCAAAACAACAGCAACAACCCTTAGGTGGCCACCTCATCTCTATTACACACTGGACTGGCAGATTAAATGCTTATGACTTCTTTTTTTTTTTCCCCTCCACTCTCTATCGTATTTATCAAATAAGTTTCCAGACACAGATTTGGGAATACCCTGTGTTTACTTTTAAATTCACTTAGTAACATTTGTTTTCTAAAAAGCTTATCCAAGAACTGAACAAATGGGCTCCTGAGCCAGTCTATAGAAGGAGGTGGCTGGGGTCAGTTTAATATTTGCCATGATTAAAGTACACACTGCTGAGTAAATACAGAGAGGAATTATACGTTATTTGACTAGCTGCTAATTACAGTGAGCTCTTCCTGACTGTGCTTCCTTTTTAAAAGATGAAAGTCAGATCCCTCAAAATTCTCATATTTTGTTCCTTTGGAAAGAATGGTCTGGTAAATAAAACAAGTATTACTGCTCCAGTTTGTATCATGCTTCTTTTGCATGCTAATCCCAAGTTCCCCTGAGATAATTTGACAAGAAGGCCATTAATGCAAATTTAAGCGTGACCTAGAAAGGACTTATTTTTCATGTACCACATTGATTCTCTGCTATTGTTATTTGTTCTTTGTTTTAAACTGCCTGGTGTTTTGGAGTTGCCTTTCCTTCCTTTTATTTCCTTTTTTTATCCACATGATTATAGTAGCACAACTCAGAAGAAATACATTGCTTTCAAATAAAATGCTGGAGTCAGATATGAAAGCATTGCATGAGAAGAACAGAATTTATCTGGCAAACACTAGATATAGTTTGGGAAAACTGTTTTTGTAGGCAATTAACAGAAGTTGACTTTAATTTCTTTCATTTTGCTGGAGAATTTGTGTGTGAATTTGTTATAGATACCTGAGCTTTCCTAGCAGGTGTGGTCTCAAAGCCCTCCATTGTCCAACCATGCCAAATGGCCAGCAGAACAACATGAATGCTAACAAACCAAAACTATTACAGGTGTAAGGATTAAACATTCTCTTTTCTTCAATGGTTTGTTTTAGCAATTTCTAGGCATAATATAATTTTTGGGAGCTCTGGTTATCTATTGTAGAAGAAAGCAAGGAACAGTTCCAAACACCCCAGGATCTCAATGCTTCTGAGTTTGGTTATACTTCATATAGAATAAAAATGTCAGAGTTACCTGCTTCCCTTTGGCCCTTTACAGATCACTTCAGGGCTCTTACTATTTTTATAATATAATATATATGGAAATAGAGTGTGTAACATTTCCCAAAGAGATCTCAAAACTCTGTGCCCTCTTCTTTCACTAAGTCCTTGAAAAATACACATTTGCTCACAGTCAGGAAAAGCAGATTTAGCTAGTTTCCAGACAAAATGTGGCTTGTTGGTCTGTGGTAGTAGAAACCTCTCTGTCTGAGTCAGTAGGGTTTTCCTGCTTCGGACTGGCAATGGCAGAAGGAAAATCTTTACTTTCCCTATTGCTCCCGACTGCTGGGAGGGCATTGCTGGCGCTGGCCCCTGCACCGCGCACACAACTCGCTCCCGGGTTAGTTAATATTTCTGCTTTCCAGGTCGATACGTCTGCTTAATATTCGGCTGGAGAGAATGCAAAACACTTCCTCGTGTGGCGCAATGGGGACGGCGCTCAGCGCTGCGGCGGGGGAAGCTCAGCAGCTCAGGGTTACGGGGCAATTGAAGCGGAGGCTGGCGGAGGTGCGAGTCCCGCCGGAGCCGGGGCTGTGCCTCCCCTGCCCAGCTCTGCCCTGCCCAGCTCTGCTCTGCTCTGCCCTGCCCCACTCTGCCCTGCCCTGCCCCGTCCATCCCATCCCATCCCATCCCATCCCATCCCATCCCATCCCATCCCATCCCTGTCCTGCCCGGCAGCGACACACGCTGACACCGTGCCAGCTTCTGCTGCCGGAGAAGCGCATCCAGCGTCCAGCCCGCTTGACCCCCTGTCTGAGCAACTTGTTTTGCCATTTGTCACTGCCAAATGTTTCTTTATTCTGCCTCAGTCACTTGGTTTGCCACTCATTTGACTCCCTGCATAATTAACTTTGCCAGCCAATTGACTCGCTGTGTAATTATCTTTGCCAGTCGCTTTGGTCTCCGCATATTAATCACGGTGTGGATGGGCCTCGGGGCAGGCTGCAGCTCGGTGGGGCTGGCAGCAGGTGCCGGCCGGCCCTGGCCCCCTCGGCGGGCAGAGAGCCCAAGGGCTGCCGGCGCAGACGGGACCTGGCGGGGCTGGGCCGGCAGCAGGACCGGGACAGCTGCAGAGACATGCTGCCACTTGCTGCTTCTCTTCCCTGACCCGAATTTAACTCCGCTTCCCAGCAGTGCCCCCCTCCAGCCCCTCCTCATTTAATTGCTCTCATTTCGCATCTCACCCGCCCGCCTCTGTCGGCGTCCCTGACACACTTCCCCATATGCTTTATCACACTCTGCCCGGGCAGCCCTTTGCTCCCCGAGCAACCTGCAAGGCGTCCACAAATTCTTTGTTCAGCTTCAACTGGGGGGCTGTTTCGGCAGGACGCCTTGGAAAAATTATCTGACTTAGAGTGACAAGTGTGAAGAGCAGTTGCAGACAGTTTATACATCCTCCTCGGGGAAAATAAACCTGTTAGTGTGCGCCATATGCTACAAAGAAGTGGCTCTTGGCCACGCAGCTGAAACACTGGAGCCCTTCCTTGACTCTTTGTCTGCTTGTCTATTTGTCTTCAAAGCAGGAGCCCCTTACAGCTGACACTTCTTAAGTCCTGTTTACCAAATAGCTGTGGACTTTGTAAATAATGCAGATAAAAGTTTTGGATGTTGTTGGGAATAAATAACATCATGTCTAGATTAATCACAGGATAATGTGCTTTGGAAAACACTCTTGCCTGCCTGCCTACCTTTCAGAGAGGGTTGTTTTTCTCCATTGGTGCAGTTTGCCTTTAAAATCTCTCTAGCCTGTGCTTTGTTCTGCCCCTTCTGTCCAACTTCAGTCTAGCCCCTGTATTGCTTGATTAAATTTTGTACAACTTCATTCCCTATTGGATATGCTTTAGCTCTAAAAACACAATTCAGCACCAAAACCAAAGGCTTCCAATCTAATTTTCCCTGACGGTGTTTTCTAGTTTGCCTGGACAGATAAAAATCCATTGCTAGGATTTTGGCCTCTCTGCATCCTTTTGTAGTGGCTGGTTATTTCATAGTCCAGTTATTCTCCTTGCTTAGAGTAACAAATTCTTGTAAAGAGCTTTTTAAAATCCTCTCCCATTGCTCAGTGTTTTGCATCTGTGTGTAACCAACAATGTCGTGCAGGGCTTATTTTTCTGAAGTGTCAAGAAATATAAACTCCCAAATGCATTTCAGAGATACAAAGGCACAGGTGCCTACCATGCCATCGAGATTGCTGTTGTTATCTCACCGAGTTTTAGTTGAGCTTTCCAACAGGAGAATTTCAGGTGCTGGAGTTAGCAGGGCTCAATCCTGAGGAGCTTTAGGCCCTCTGCCCTGGACACGGTGCCCTGTGGGGTGAGTGATGTCAATGTTTTTCTCATGTCAAAGGGAGGAAAGTGTTCCCCCTCCTCCCAGCTTGTCTTTGAGTCTCCAGCCTTTACATTCCTTGGCATGTTCCTTGGAGAGCCTGAATTATTGTTGGTAGAGGTTTTGTTTTGCAAGAGGACGAGTTCCTTGGCTGACTAAAGCACCGGTAAATCATCTGTCCTGGCTTGGTCTGCCCTTAACTTCCGCATAACAAAAGGAAAAGGAGCGATCCCATCTCAGCTGTCCTGGGCTCTCACGCCTGCATTTCAGTCTGGGGCAAGATAAAGGAACTCTTCTGGGAAGAGATCTGAACTTCACAGAGTCTGGAGTCTTTCTTCTGAAGCTTAGCAAGCTTTTTTTCTTTTTCAGAAAGAAAAAAATGAGTTCATGTGTGAAGTATGACTGCTGTTTATTACTGCTTTTTTTTTTTCTGAAGTATCTCTGCTCTGTCTCTCCTGACAGCTTTGAGCTGCAACAAACCCACTCAGAACTGCACCAAGAGCCAGTTCTGACTGGTGCAGACAGCGAGGCTGCTGAAATTCGATTTCGGCACAGGAAGTGACATGACTGGAGCAAATTCCGCAGCTTGATATTTAAGAGCAAATCTAACATCATTGGTGGTTTGGCTGGGGCTGCTGTTGTTTTGGACTAGGCTTGGGTCAGTGGGAAACAATGACAGAGGGGATGTGCTAATGCAGCCTCACATTGCCTGCTCAGGGACAATTTGGGGGACAAGGGCACAGCTTTGCATTTTCCCCAGGATGTACAAACTCAGGGTTCCGTGCACAAGGAGGAAACAAACACAGTGCTTGCACCAAGCTCTGGCTAAAGATTAACCTCACTGACTAATTGAATGCTGGGTATGGAAAATGTTAAAACTAATAGACTAAAAAAACTGGGCTGTATTTTTCCTCTCCACTGGCTGATGGAGGGCAGTGTTGCCACCTGTTTGGGCCAACATTTTTAGATATTAAATAAACTGGATTTCCTTCTGTGATACAGTACTGAGAAATTAATTCAGCTCTATTAGAAAAGTCTACGACACAAAGTGAGCCAATAACAGCTTTGAGTATGTCCTTAAAGCTATGTTTCACACCCACCCAGAACACAGAGATAACAGTGTTTACTATCACTTTGCAACTCTGGATGACTAAATCAAAAAGTAATGAAACATGGCTGCCTGCTGTGTTCCTCTTTCATTTTTTCATCTTTCTGTAGAAGAGCCCAGGGTCTGTGATCCCCTCCTCTGGGAAAAGCAGGAGTAGGTTCCCCTCTGGGGAAAGCCTGGCTGCACCTGGGGAGATGTGGAGGCACAGAATGCTGCTCCTGGGGGATTTCAGCTTCTCTGACAGAGTGGGCTTTGCTCAGGACTCTGAGTTTAGACTCCCCACTGAATAATCCTGCCACCCTCCAAACCCAGTGCAATGCCCCTCTCTCTACCAGCACTGACAACACTGTCACAGTGAGGGAGGAAAAAGAGACAACAGTAGAGGAAGGAAATAGAGATGCTGCTGGAAATCATTGGCCTTTGAAGACCTTTTTTTAAGTCTCTCTATTATTGCAAAGATGAGCTTGCTATAAACTCCCGAATGGACAGGCAGAGCCTGATGTGCAAGAGAATGGGCCTGAGACAGTTTTCTATTATCTGGGAGATTTCTGTCTTAATAGAAGCTTTCAGAGCCAGCATGAGAGTTGAGCTCTAAAATTATGCCCCCACAGGAACATAGGGTGTTCTGATGGAAAAAGCAAATAAATTGTGTTTTATGATATTGGACACACACAGTATTATTCTGCTGGTTCTCAAGTCACGCAGATTCCATCACAGACATCAAGCCTAAATGTCTTCTGTGGCAAAAATCAAAATCACTCTCTGTTCTCACTGAGAAAATACTAATATGAGGCAATACCTGGTGAAGGTGGCTGCTATATTCATCTCACAGACTCTTCAGAGTTTTATTCTCCTCTCTGCTGCTCAGCCCTTTCTACTTTTATGCACTCATTTTTCTTTTAATTTTTCTTTTGACAGTATCTACTTACTCAACCTGTAAGTGTGAAAATCAATGTTTACATAATTTGAACCAGTTAAAACTAATTAAAGCAAACTGTCACCTTCCAGGCTGGGCTGAAATGGAGAATAGTCTTTGCCCCAATGCACACACACCCCTTCAGTCCCCTGCCTGTCACACAGTAGGAGAAAATGGTAACAAATCAGAATGTCAACTTAGATGAAGTTCTGCTACCACACTGCTACTCTGTACTGTGATTTCAGCCATCAGAACAGAACTCTCTCCACATTGAAACTTGTGGTTTACAAAATAGATTCTGTACTTCCAGTCTTGCCACTATTTTATTTACTTTACTACTTTCTTTACTTGCCACTTGTGGGTGGTGCCTCCCTTGGGAATGCTGGCCATTACTGGCTGCACTATTTATCATAATTCCACATTATTTTATTTTCTGCCAATGGCAATCATATTATAGCAATGGATTATTTACCTCCTTTCAGCTTAAATATGATCTATATATTTCAGCCCAGCTTAATACCTCTTATATTTACAGTGCATTTTTAAAAGATTTAATCAGATGTATTCTCCAATAATTCCTACAACTCTATTTATTTTTCTAGCAAAACCCAGGATTCAATAAAGAGGCTGCCTTCATGTTTTACAGGTTTTTAAAAGGAAAAAATCTCATGAGCAATTTTTGGTTATACTTTTTGGTTATACTTTTTTTTTTTAATCTGCATTTAAGGGAATATAATTACTTTTCACCTTGTGTTCTGTTTGCATTTTGCATTCCACTTCAGTGCTTGGGGTATGAATCATGTTTTATTTCATAGTTGGAAAGCAGGCATGGGTGTGCTCCTGATTCCACGTCTGGGCTGTATTTTTGGTAGAGACACTCAGCTGCTACAAATCAACAAAGCAGTCACTGAAGCCAAGTTGGTTGAGATGAGCGAAGGATGTAACCTTTGATCTTCTGCAAGAAAAAGCCCTTGACCCTACTCCTTTGAAAAATCTAATTTCAAACAAAAACGTGCATGACTGTCAATCAAACACATACTATTGTCTGGGTGAGAGTTTGCCCTTGCAGGCTTTTTTCCTCCTCCAAGGAATGCAGTCAACAGAATTCAGATAAAAACCTGATAGCTGAGAAAGACCCTTCAGCAAAATGTTTGTCCAGCAGTGTTAGAACTTGCCCCTGGATGATGAGTTAGATCCACCTTTGTCATTCCCTCACAACTCTCACGCAATTAGGCAGCTGATTCCAGCACTCGTTGGAACTCTGAGAATTTCCAGCCTGGGTCTGCTCCTGCTGACAATCAGTTTGACACTGCTGGGGCAGAGTGGGCCTGGGCCCATCCCTCCCAGGTTACCTGCCTGTGTTCTGTTCTCCTTTCCAAACCTCAGGCTGTGTCTCTGATGCAATAACTCAGCCGAGCTTTCCCTTGAACCTGCTCTGTAATTAACTCTGGTTTAGGTTCTTATCAGTAGATTAACTTACTGCAGAAACATTCTGCATTTCCATAGCTTCCAAGCCACAGAGGAACTTGGCCACAGCCTTGGCATTACTCAATATGTCAGCTGAAGTCTTAGGAGTTTTCCAGACCTTTTAATCTTTACTCCTCACATGATATGGCTCCCTTCAAATAGATGTCATTCCACCCACAGACACTTTGCCTCGTGGGGATCTAAAGCAAGCTGGGTTGAGTAAAGACCCATTTCACACATGGAGGAAAACACAAGAAAGATAAGGCCTCTAAATATAAACCTCCATTTAGGAGGACAATAAAGCCCATGCTTAAATCCTTTCCTGTTGTAATTATTGGTGTTATGAGAGCTATAGAAACTACAGCCCTATTTGTACTTGATGTTGTATGAATAAATGATGAGGAGGAAGTGGTGTGTCCTGAAAGACTGCCTGGCAAAGTAAGGATAAAGGCAACAGGGAGATGCAAGCAACAGACAGGAGCACAGGAAAGTTGACAAAGCCTTTATCTACAGAGGGATTCACTGGCCAAAACGAATTACCTGTGATCTCTGTGGCTATTGTGGCATATCCTCAGCTCTAAGCATGTATTTAAGTCTAATTGAAGAAATTAAAGTTTAGCATGTGCTTCAGTGAATCAGGGCCATAATGCTGCCACCAGCCATTTTAACACTGGAGATGAGCTGAAGGCTGTGTGATATCACTGGCATTCCTCAGCAGCTCCCAAATGGGGACATCGTGTCCAGCCAGGAGAACTGAAACCCCTTTCTGTGCTGTGATTTTCAACTCTGATTAAACCATCTCAATATACATTCCCAAGGCCACTGATGTAATAGATTCCTTCCAGAGAAAAAAAATGGTAAAGCAATGCTGCCAGGAAATGGGAGCCCTCACACTTGGTGCCTGTATTTATTGTAAATATCCTGACTGAAGTCTTTTGTGTGACAGTTTGAGAAGCAGCTTGTTGTTGTCACCCTTTTCAACTGCACCATTGTCCAAGTCTGAAAAGAAATTGGGATCTCATCTGTGGTGAAAAAAATCCATCTTAGAAAAGGAGATGAAATACAGTAAAGACAAAAATAGCCTGAAAATGGGTTTTCAGTGGGAAAGTAAGTTTCCTGGAGTCCTTGTCAAAATAATCTTCATCAACAAAGACCTCTTAAATGCTATGGGATTTTCAGGGGTTTATTTTCTGTAACAGTAGATTCAATACATGAATGCTCATTCCCAAAAGTGGCGCTCTCCCTGACCGTATGGTCACAACATGACCCCCAATCCCTCACTGCAAACAAATTCAGCAGCTTGGCAGCCTTCTAAGCAAGGGGCCAGCTCACCTTACCCTCAGTCAGTTCCCAGAAGCAGGAAAATTGAAGGGGAGTTTTGCAGCTGAGGAGGATAAAACCCTTGAGTGTTTGTGCTGGGTACTCCACCATGCCCCTACCAAAGGCTTGAGAGCTCTTCTGCTGGAATCAACAAGGCCCTTGTCCCAGCACTCTGAAAGTGCAAGGCTCCTTTATGCATTAAAGCAGCCAAATGCAGACAAAGGAAGCAGCCAGTTTTTTGGCATACTAATAGTATTAAATGTCATTATACTGTTAGAGATCAAAGAAACTGAGCTTGGACCAGAGTTCTCCCTTGCTGAAACCAGGCAGTGACTGCAGGCTATGGCATCTGGGCAGGCCTGCACGAAGCAGAGGGGCACATCTGCTGCCTGTGCCTGGCTGGGAGTCCTCAGCCACAGGATCAGCATCCACAGCTGCTTTCCAGCTACTGCTGAAACCTGTGGGTTTTCCCACAGCCCTGACCACTCACCAGATCCCCATTAAGGTATCAGAGCTAAAGACAAGGAACGTCAGGTAAAATGTAGGGCGAGGATGGGGCTTAGTCAGCATGAAATGCTCCAGATTCTGACCCTGGGGGCACATGGGGACACTGCTCCAGGGGTGGTAACTGCCGTGGTGGTTGTGGACAGCCACACTGCCCTGTGGGTGCTGACGGGCCTCACCTGGTAAAAATTATCACAGCACTAACAAAAGAGCACAGCTAATTACCAAAATTGAGAGGGGAATGTCTTAGTGAAACCACACAGCTCACTGGGTGTGCCTTTCAATTTATGGTAAATCTCTCAGTGGAAATATCATCAATCTGCCACCACAGGTACCTTTCTAATTAAAGTGACAACATCCCACATACATTTCTCAATGTCCAGTGCTCTTTCTTCACTTGCAGCGCTGGTTTTGATCCAGGAGCTCCTCATGTGCCTTGGAGTGTGCTCTTCCTCCCTCCAGCCACCACAGCAGCAGAGACCAGGGATGCTGTTGTGACAGGGGCTTGCTGAAGCCAAACTGCTGATAGAGTGTTGGACAGTTCTGGAATTAATTCCCCTGTTGAGTCAATAAAATCTGGATGTTGAAGTTAGCACAGAGCCACGTGAGTGAAAACCGAGAGGGTTTCTTAACTGAGGAAACCATGCTGGAGACTGTCAGAGGACACATCTTTCCTTTCACAAAAAAGTATGATGAAGAAAATACACCTCTTTGCCACCTTTTTTCTTTCTATCTGAGAGTCACATCTGCATGTCAAATGATGATGTGCAAGAACCCCAGTCTTCCTTCAGAACCCCAAACTACCTTCTGCAGCCTCCTGGCAACAGAGGAAATGTGGCTCAGTTGTCTAGAGAGACAGCAGTGATGAAGACGTAGAACATCTGAAGACCAAAGACTTCTCTCTGGATTTTTCCATGGTGTTTTGTAGATTCTACCACCATCCTCTCCCACCTGTGGGAGAAGGTTATGATGTGACAGGGAACAACGCTGTCAACACAGCTGGATGAAGCTGCACCTTTATGTGCTAGTACCCAAAAGTCCTTTTGTAGGAAGGCAGAAATAAGGAGTGATTGGGAGACCAATTCAAAAGTATTCTGGGATTTTTGTGGTTTTGTGATGTTTCTTCACTCTCCCAGGTGTCTCATTAAAAATGAATTAAAATGAGACAATTAACTGCTACAGAGAATTTACAATGCTGCTGCATCAAAGTACTTCAGAGTACTCACTAAATAAGAGCCAAGTAATTGGTACCTATCTCTACTGCCTGTCATAAAAACAATGGACATGGCTAGGGTCCTGGAGAGATGTGGTCTTTATTGAAGAAAGAAAATGAATGCTTAAAGACGCTAATTATAAACAACATATATAAATTAATATGATTAGCAGTAACTTGACTGGCTTTTTCTTTCTTTTTTTTTCCCCTGCTTCCTTCCACTCACTTTTGTTCTGGTTGGCTGTAGAATGGATTTCCTGGTAAACAAATAAGGAAAGGCAGAAATAATATTACTTCCACAAAACTACAGTCAAAATGCCCTTGTGCTTCTTAAAAATGGAAGCACGTCAGCTGGAACCTGCTGCCTGACAGTGCCTGCAGGACAGCTGCAGTTTCTTCTGTCTGTTCTCTCTGACCTTGCTGCTTCTCCTGTTAGCTCTTGAGCAGAATTCAGGTCTTGGCTATGATCAGGACCAAAATTAAGGCCAACATTCCCCATGTCCAAGGTACTGAGAGTGCAGCAGCAGTCCCTGTGTGTGGGCACACACAGCCTGGCCAGGTCCCCCTCTGGCACAGGAATGTTTGATCCCTGCAGGCAGAGCCACCAGCCTGGACTGAGAGATGCTGCCAACCCTCTGCTGTGAGCCACGATTTACTGCTTTTCCACATCTTCAGAAAGGTCTGGCTGCTTCTGCCTCCCCAGCTCTGTGCTCCGCAGGATTTCACCCCAACAAAAGGAGGAAAGAAACAGAAAAAGCAGTAGGGCAGGGGAGTGGCAGGACAGAATTTCTGATTAACTCATTTTCACAGGCTCCATTTTTATTTGAGACTAGACTGATTCCAGTTTTCATAACAATGCATTTTTCCTTTGACAAGTGCTTATTTCATTTCATATAGTTGTCTAAATAGTTATCACACTGCTAATGTTTCCAGCCAGAAATTATTCCCCAGTGTGCCAGATCCAGACCTTCCAGTAATTTGTGTATGTAAATTTAGATTATTATTATTATGTTCACATGTAATACTACAGGTAACAAAATTAAAGAGCAGGTACAAATTATCTGCATAAAAATTTGCATAAAATATTCACATAGAGAAACCTAATTTTTCTTGTTTGTAGAAATGTCTGAACATGTGAGATCTATTAATCAATCTCACTTGCACCCATGCAGCTCTTATTCATTGTGTGAATCCTAACACCATCTTCCAATAGTTCATAAAATACGATCACTGTGAAGAGCTGAGCAGAATTCAGAACTGTTTAATTATTTGGTTACTACTCTGGGCCTAAGATGTCTTTTTTTTTTTCTCATTTGACAACCAGCCCAACTATAGTGATCTGGGATTTAGCAGCTGATGACTGTTCAGCACTGCAGGATGCTTAATGCAATTAGCAAAGTTAATAAAATGTTGGACAGGTGCCTTGTACTGGGTGGAGGGGGGGAAGGCATTATTTGTTCAGGATCAAACAGTTATGTTACCTTGATTATTTTAAGAAAACATTTATTCTAAAAATGGGATGAAATAAAGAACAGAATCAATGCCTGACTTGTTACTGGTTGAATTTTACAGTAAGTTTCCCTGTTTTCTGCTTCCAGGAAAATACAAGCACAATGCTTTCAGGAAACAACACCTATCTATTTACAGAGAGGCACAGAAACAAAAAGTACACTGAAAAGGGCAAAGCCTGAAGATTAGTCTGGAATATCTGAGGAACAAGCAGAAGCCAGATCTGAACCATCCACCTTTAATAATGGGCGGAGGACAGGAAATATAAGAGAGGTCAGAGAGGAGTAAGTCCACTGCTCCTCCTCTCTTCGACAGAGTTGATCCTTGGAAATCACACACTTATCAGCTAAACACCTGGAAAGACAGCAGAGAAAGTCAGTCAGTGAGAGAGAGCTGAGAAGCACTTACCTGTAGAACTGGGGGGAGCAGAAGGCTCCTGCTGAGAGCTCAGCCATGAAACATAAGAAAAGCAAGGATAAGGTAAGTGTGAGAGTTTGCTTGTACCTTCACTGGAGAGCTCACAAGCTGGAGAACTCTGCTTAAAGTGAATGTTCTGCATCTGCCCTTGGGGGAAAACTAAACTAGGTAGTTCTCTGAAGTAACTTCTGTGCTGGTTTTAAAGGAAGATTGGGAAGTTTTAAGTGAGAGCTTGTAATTATGATGGACTGGTTTTTAAAATAAAAGAAAACAACATTTAAGGAAAACAGCTTGAAAGAGAAATTGCAGAGTCAGTCTGTCAGGTTGTTTGTCCTCTGTTTCAAGTCATGTTGTTTCAGGTTGTATTGCTTTTGTGCTTCCCTCACATCTTCTATGTTTATATCATTCTAAGAAAAGATTCTGCTAGGCTGAAGTGAAACTGGAGGAAAATATAGTCTTAGTTTCTTTGTCCCCATCTTGCCTCCTAAGCCATCCACTGTAGAGGCATCTGCTCCCAGGGAATACACACAGCTGCCTCTGACACTGCACCTTCCCCATACCTTCCCCTCTGGGGTCAGAACTGAAAAAAGAACAAAACATAGACATTAAAAATAGCCTCTGGAAGACCAGCATCACTTATATCTCTGGGATCATGTTGAATTCTCTGTCTTCTGAGCCGCCATGGGTGTATTATAGGGTGAGCAAAACCCCAGAGGCTCAGCTGAAGGCAAACCAAGGATGTTCCACGTGCTTCCCAGCTTGTGAAACCCTCTGTCTATTTTGGTCCCTCAGAAATCTGCGGAGCACAGGTGTGAAAACAAGGAGCATTTTACTGTTCCTGCTGAGACAAAGGCAGAGCTCCTCGTGCTGAGACCAGAATTGACACTGATGTAGCTCCAGACTCTGTGTAGAGCCACCCCTTTAGACTTTCCATAGGTCCAAAATGATTCCCTGTTCACAAGTGTCACCTTGGTACCACTGGTAAATATGAAATGGGAATGTGACTATTGTTGTGGGCTTGGGCTGAGAAGTCTGTAATTGCTTGAAGGAACTGTAGTCTCTTGCCTTCACTTAAATTGATAAGAGCTGGTGGTTAAGACCAGACTGGGCAAGAGGAGTGGGCAGGACAGGATCTCTTTTGGGGATGGGGAAGCTGACTTCCAACCTGCACTTTGATAACAAGCAGGACTATCCATCCCCTTAGACACTGCCCAAGCTGACAGAAGAGAAGTACAGATGCATCAGCTCTCTGTGGCTCCCCTTTGCAACTCTGGGCTAAAAGAATTCTCTAATCCTGCTTATCTGAAGAATTTACACACCTCATAGTGTCCAGGTGTCAGCAGGAATGGCATGGCTGGGTTTCAGCTTTGAGTCATCGGGGTGAAAGCAGTGTGGTCTGGGGCTTGTAGTGACTAGAAATCATTACCTTGTGTTGGCTGCTTCTCCTCTGCAAGATGAATTTGTGGCCTTGATCCGTTTTCCCCACATAGATGCATAAAACGCCTACACATCTGGCATGTATTAGCGTGTCTTCATTGGCAATTCTCTAAAGACAAGCCCAGCTGGGGAGAACTGGGGTGTTTTAACCATCTGCAGCTCACCTGGCCCGTCGAGAGCCCAGGTACAGCGAGGGAGCTGCACAGGGAGTGCTGGTCCTGCTCAGCTGGCCAGGACATCCTCTGCAGCTGAGCTCCTGTTCAATAACAAGGTCCTTTCTTCCCCAATGCTTGCAATAACCTTTCCGTCCTACAACCACGTTGTTTCATCCTTTCTGGCTACGGGCAGCCCAGTTACAAAGCAAGCCCATGCTCCCTGAGGACATGCACTTTAAGAAATAAGCGAATAAGCGCTGTCCCTCATCTTCACCTGCTGTGAGCCAAAAGCTTCTACTGAAATCCAGGTCTCCGAGCGCGGGTTCCCGGGAGCAGGGCCCTGGCCGTGCTGGGTCCCCCAGGGCAGTGCCCGGGCGCGGTGTCGGGGGCGGCCCCGGCCCTGCGGTGCCGGCGGGGGGAGCGCACGGCAGCAGCGCGGGGGGATTCGATCAGTGCGGCTGCCAAAGCCAATTATCGGGGAGAGGACGATATAATTATATTAGGGAACATCTGTACTTCATTAAAAGCCCTCGCGGGGCGGATTCGCGCCCGGCCACGTTACACACAGGCGCTTCCAGCCGCTCCTCGCCCCCCGTTCCGCGCACGGTCGCCGCCAGCCCCGCTCCCGCAGCTGCGCCGCCCGGGGGCC